>JARKIC010001895.1:0-89564 GCA_029378375.1 Mycena olivaceomarginata
CGCGTTGGATACGCGATGGGTCACATGATGTGTCTGCACCTTGCTTGCGGCCACCATGACCTCGGACTTACATTGCGATGCGGGGCCAGGGACGCGACGAATTCGTCCTAACTATACTACAGCCCGACTGCAGACCACTGGCTGCAACGGATCCGGAATTCCAGGCTGGCCGCTAGGGCCATCCTACTACTTGTGAACTACGTCGACACCAATGCTTATCCCGGTCTTTAATCTCGAACTAAGATCCGGAAACTCTTCAAGTCGCCGTATTTCCGCCATCTGCGCAACAATCACCCCATCCTGCACCTTCTTCTCATTCAAGCTTGCGGTGGGACAACCTCACTGATCTTTCCGATATCGAGTCCCCCAGGGGCCATGAAGCGTACCGACCTACGAAAGGTCATCCACCCGGAATTGGCCGCACCACATCACCAAGACCAAGCCACAGCTAACTTTCATGTCGGCCCAATCGCGGCGGGTATCAATCTAAACTCGATTTAGATTGGATAGGAATCAGTCATAAGATACAGCTCTAGGGGAGAGCTTCTTGTTCAAAGTTCGGGTTTACGGGACGGATGGCCAGCTAGATAAACACCCTTCCTGGCTCGATAAGGGCCCCCCGAGCGCTGCCGTTCTACCATGCATATGCTCAGCCGTCTTTCCCTTTTGCTCTGTCCCATCGCCTGGCTGTGCGTTTCCGCATCCGCCAAACTCACCAACTTCACGATCGACGACGCATCCCCAGCGGTGGTATACAGTTACAGTGAGACGCCCATCATCCAATGCGGCCCGAATAGTCCGAACAGTTGCCCTTCTGGGTGGAACTCCTTCGACGGGACGGCCCACGCTCACTCAAGGCCCCATCATCGTGACTTTCGCCGGTACGCCGTCCACTCGTCAACCACAATACATTTCAACAAAGATCGAAATCATCGAACTGATTATCGTCTCGCAGGATCCTAAGTGTACATCTTCCTCGCCGTCAGCGGCGGCTGCAACTTCACCATCAACGGTGTCGACGTCGGCTCGTGGGGCGATGCGCGGCCGGATGGCGTCGCTGAACTTGCGTACCACAACACATCCCTGCTCGTTCAACCGCGCGTCCTCCTGATATCCCCCGCGAGCCCGACGTCGCTCATTGAGCTGGATTATATCATTTACACGTACGTGTTCCGTGCTTGCGCTTTTCCTCGCACGTGTTGAATACAATTTATCATGCCTCCCAGCACTGACGTCGCAACCCACAAACCCCGCATCGGCGCCATTGTCGGTAGCACAATCGGCGGCGTCGTGGCCCTAACGCTCTTGGGTATTGGTGCATTTTTCCTGCAGAGACCGGACCAGCGAAGGAAAATCGCGGCGAGGGGGATGCGGCTAGGCGAAGCTGGAGGCAGGGAGCAGGATAAATTGAGTGTGATTAAGTTGAGCATGATGCAGCAGATTTCGGGGGAGAAGTCGGAATTGTAGTTGAATAGGCACAAAAAAGTGAAGACAAATCTAAAGCCGACACTCAGACAATCGGTGCATTTAGGTGCAGAAAGACAAATATCAAGTAACATCGTGAGGGCTTTGCAGAGAAAAAATAACGAACACCAGCTGCTTTTGAGTTCGGCCTTCTCGGTCATGTTCAACTCCTGTTCGATTTTTTCGCTGTATACAATGGTCCTGGTTTCAATCAGCAATGAGGTTTGAGTGGGGAGTAACTGTCAAATACCACGATTTTTACAGCGCTTTTGAATGATTGTCGTTAGTATTCTGGAGGTTACGCAAATGTTCTAATCCGGCCTTCTTCCATTGACAGTTGAAGTGGAGTTGAAGAGTTGTGGGGAGCCAAAATGAATCTGACTCGTTATAGTTGGAAAATAAAAGTGTTTCCGTTCGTTAGACTCATCCTCGTGAGCTCGGGGTTTTTTCATGAAGAAATCCAAACTGACCAGCGGCGATCAAGTCCATTACATTTATTTTATCTTATCATTATTCTTTTGCAATTGTTTTGAACCGGACATGACTTGAAACAAAAGGCTAAATGGTTCGAACAATATTCTAACGAAGTGCACTGTGCTTGACGTATACTTTCGCTCGGCTCTCAAGTACAGTGGATACGGAATTCGAACTCAATATGATTCGAAAAATCCCTTCGTGAAAAAAATCGCCCTCCTCCTTACATCGATCCACAGCACCCTCAACCTCAAATCGAGCATATGCATGGAACTTGACTCGGTGGAGTGGAGTGAGTGATAGAATGAATAGACCTTGCATTAGTTCGATGTATATATGTAGATATAAATCGAACGAACTTCGCGCGGCGCGCATCCGATATTAAACCCAAAGTGTAAGCATAGTTCCGGCGTGTGATGTGAGGTTGAATGATTTTAGCGAGCGCTTTGATGTCTCGGGTCAGAGGTCAGAGTTTCGGTGTCCGAGGTAAAAGTTTCCGCATGTCAAGAACATCCGGTTCGGGTCAGTTGGGGAATAAAGGGACCCAGCGGCTTCGAGACCAGAACGTGCATGCGACGAAGTTGAACTTGAACCAGCAAGTTAGATTAGGTTTGAAGTCGGTTAGTCAGTCCGGATACACACCTAGGACGATTCAAGTTGGGTGAGGGGAGAGTTGGACCTAAACGTTGTGTTGAAGTCAATGAGATGAATGCGATTTCAAGCCTGGTGGGCGCTGACATGGCCATGGACCGGTGGGTCAGTAGAGATTGAATAGCATGACAAAATAAGCGCACCAAGCCATCGTTCGAACTACTAGCGACAGTTACGCCGAGGAGAGAGCTGGATCGCGGGAGCGACTTGTCGCGGAGGCGGCTTTGTGCGGGGGTGGGTTGGCAGCCAATACAATTTCTCATGCTTAGTTTTCAGGTATGTAAGAGAGAAACAAATTTATTCAGACTACCTAAAACATGCATTCTATGAACTAGATGGTACTCATCTCGCGTGCTCTGCTTCCCCGTCGCAGCGCGGTACAGCTTGTTCCCGCTTATGAGGAAGACGCGCGTGAGCTTCTCGTAGTAATTTGCCGCCGCGCGGGGGCCCGGGAGCGCGCTCGCCAACACGCTCTTCTTCCCTCTACTGCCGCGCGCGCCGGCCATGACGAGGAGATTGTGCACGTCCTCGACGCTGTGGAAGGCCTCCTGCCAGAGCTCGAGCTCCACACTCGTGTTCAATTGCGCGAAGCGCGTGTCGAGGTGGTGCTGGAGGGTGTCGGGGTCGGCGAGGTTGATGCTGTGCGGCTGGTGGGCGTATTTTGCGACATTGGCGAGGTGCAGGCGGAGGGTCTCGCAGAGGCGGCGGAACTCGACTTTGCGCGAGTGGGTGAGGCAGAAGGCGAAGGCTTGTTGGGCGATGGTCTGGTCGAGTACACGTCAGTGTTAAAAATTGGAGAGAGATGAAAGGAAAACAAACCTGATAGATAACCTCGAGCCGTGCGTTGTTCTTGAGCGTCTCGAGCGACGTGCGGTAGCTCTCCCAGAGGAACTTGAGCCACGGCGTCACCAGCGCGCGGTCCGTGCGGTCCTTGCTCTGGTCGCCGCTGACCGCGCCCAGCAGGATGCTCTCGGGCGTCTCACTCGCCTCCAAGTCATCCACATCCACCGTCACCTGCACGCTCGCGGCCTTTGCCTGCGCCTCGCGCACCTTCTGGTCGGCGAGCTGGACGAAGCGCGTGATGACGGCCTCAATGCTCTGCACACTCGTGTTCTGGGCAATGTTCTTGTACTGCATGAGCCCCTCCTTTGCGGTGCGGCCTTTGCGCATGTCGACGCAGAGCTCGACGAAGCGGTGCATAATGGGCTCGAGGGAGGCGAGTGGGGTGGAGCGGAAGCGTTTGGAGGAAAACATTTCTGTGAGGGACTGGAGGGCGGCGTGTGTCTGCCCGACAGAGACGAGCCCCTCCGCCTGCTTCAGCACCGTTTTCTGGCTTGGAAAACGGCGCCATCGTGGTCAGCAGTAGAAAATTTTGTTACCTTTGCACGACTTCGGCTCCGGCCACAAAGTCACGCCCAACACTGTGACTCAACTGCCAACCACCTGCCACGGTCGAGAGCTGAAAAATCCTAATTCATGTTGAATGGATTTTATACGGCCAAACTAGCAATTTCAAGCTTCAAATTTGGCCGAGATTTGGTCAAGACTTGGTCAACAGTCTCAAGACTCAATTCTCTTTCCTCTATCTATGTGCTTTTAAATGGACTGATTTCGTCCAAAACTCAGGCTTGGGCTCGGGCTAACCCTAGTAACAACAAACTTTCTTGTTCGAACGTGACTCGTCCTCTACAAATCGAAAGAAACTCGAATTTAAAACATTATCGACATGAGGATAAGACTCGAACTGCCCGCACAGTCAACTTGGTGTCCCAGTGGCAAGATGCAACTGGAACTCCCCGCCACCGCTTTCAAGTTCTGTTCCTTACGCCGGTTGTCTGTCACTGGAGTCTGGACTGCGAAGAACCCTAAAGCCAAGCAAATAGCAACGGCCTGGGAAAGCGAGGTCAGTGCCACAATGGTGACGATGCGGGTACAGATGCAGACCTCCATTGCGCCCACGGGTCAACAGCCTGTGCAGCATTTTGAGCAAGCCTGTGGCAATATACGCAAAACCACTGCACACGATGAAGAGATACACTGTTCGTTGAGAGGGTTCTTCATCAGAAAAGGAAACCCGCCAATTCAAGCTACGCCAAAAGTATAGGACTTGGGAAGAGGCTCGTTTATTATTGGACACATTGGGAACAGAGATTCACGCACTTTCGAATGCAGGCAAGAAGAACACAACAAAGACACAGTACCACCATCGGTCGAAGATCATCCAGTCTGAACTATCAAATGGCAGGATGCGGAAAAATGGAGGTATGTGTCGACGCCATTTGACCAATAGACTTCCCAATTTAGGCAACAAATACGACCACAGGGTGCCTGCAGCAGTGCCGCACACCAAGAAAAAGACCAAGGAAATAAATGCATATAGAAAGACGCTGGATTGCGGTTCCAGATGTTGTAGGAGTAGAACCACAACTGCATATACCGAAATGAACAATCTTCAACTTGCAATGGTTGCTCACCGAACTCACGTTTGGAGGATCCCGTTATCACAGCAGCTACGAAAAAGAGTGCGGGGAACTTGGGAAGGGTAATACCGGACAGGTCCCGGCAAAATATCCAAACGAGGAGCTCCTCTGAATCGGGATCATCGTCGACAAGGGGTTCATACAAGGAGACCCAATATACACTTGAAATGTTGGGTCAATATGGTGGTGCGACTGATAGATATAATCATACATTGTTGCCCACACAAGACTTCCAATCCAGTCCACAGTGGTCGGCCCCGTCGTCTGCCCCCGGTACATCCCTACAAATTTGTAGACGCCTAAACCCAGAACAAGTAGGGTGTTGAAGGCCCGCCAAGGGGTGATCTTCACGCTGGGTGGATTTCGGTCGGCGAAGTTGACTTCGAGCGCCGCAATGCGATTCATCAATTCGCTGAGCTGATTGTCTTTTCGCCTTTGCTCTTTCTCGTGATCTTCCATGCGTGATATGAACAAATCCTTCAACTCGTTGATCTGATTGTCTTTTCGCCTTAGCTCTTCTTCGAGATCTTCGCGCGAGATCACCGCTTTACCACGAGTGAGTCCTATGATCTGGGCTGTCGACAGGGTACCAGGCACGCCAAGGTGCAGGCTCGGACAAGGTAGATTGTTTCTGCCAGGATAGACGAGTAATCAGAGCTGTGGTCCTTGGAAAGATAGTGGGGAATCACTCACTCATTCGCATCTGTCGTGCGGGCTGTATTGCCTGGTACTGCACTTGAATTCCTGGTGTCGCTGGGCTCGAGCTCTGTAGAGTTGTGCATGCGAAGGTCGGTGGAGGAATCCAAACACAGTGGAGGTCAATGTATATACATCCACTGGCATTGCACAGCCTTGGAGTCCCAGGCCTGTGCGGACACATTGCTTCTGTTCACATCACAGCAATAATGAGTAGTGCCCGGATGCTGAAGTTAACGTTATCAGCTATGGGGCACGTTTTTGACCTTGAGCTGAAAATGCACCCACCATTCCAGTAAAATCAGGGCATACATATCCACCGCAAACAAATATAGCTACTCGATATTGGACAACTTGGAGAGGCTGGCAAGAAGCCCAGAAATTTCAACTGTTGTGGCAGCTCAAGTTGGTCGCTGTCTGGAACGCGGTGGGTCTCATGCAGCTTTGTGGAAGTCAAAATATGCCTGGAGACGCGACAAGTTCACGAGCCCTGAACATCAACTGGCCTGGAGAACAAGAGGCCAATCAGTCAACGATTCTTGCGGGCCGTGGGCTCAAGGTTGCCTATGCCACCAATTGCCAGCCCGAATTTTAAACCTGAGCTCTACCACCTCGTCTCTTGTCAGCAGTCGCGCTCCCAGTGGCTGGCTTCTTGCCGCTGCGATGATGATTTCGATAACCTGCTCTGCCTTTCGTAGGACCGTGAACGGCTAGCGCTGGCCAAAGCCGGGCTGTGTTCCCTAGCCTAGTTTCTCGCTCAAATATGACTCGTCCTTTCAACATCGAAAGGTATGCTACGAATTAGAAGACCCAAAGATAAGACCTGAATTGCCCGCACAGTGATAGCTGAAGCTGCAAAAGCTTTTGATTGGAGTCGAACACATTTTATACGGTCAAGCTGGCAATTTCAAACTTCAAATTTGGCCAAGATCTGGTCAAGACAGACATCTTCTACTCTACTGTACATACCGGTCGACTCATGGAATTGTCCTAGGGGGCTGGATCTCTCATTTCTTTCTCTTGGTGCTTTTTAATGGGCTGATTTGGTCCAATACCGCTAGAGAATCGATGGATGCAAGCTGCACTTTGTCTGGCTAAGAGCCACACGGGCTCGCCCTGATCATGATGGTTTATTTCATCGTGATTCCCTCTCCCACCCGCCCGGTCCCCACCCGTACTCCGACTCGCCTCTCCCCGCCCGCCCTACCTATTTTACTTATGCCCGCTCTTTCGGAACCCCGCTCGGAACGAGCTGTGTTCACCGTACACATCCGTAGCCAGTGTCTGTAAAATAGTCAGTACGTCGCATGAATGAATCCAGGTTGGATCTGACTTACCCATGCCTGTTTGCATTCGTCGAGCAGTACGAGTTGAAAGAAAGAGAAATGGAAAGAATGCAGAGGGAACGCAACACACACCTTCCCACCTTACCGAGTTGTACTTTGAGGTCCGAAGTAGAGCTGTAGCAAGTCATTCAGCTTCGAACTGACGGACACGTCGTCTAACTCTGCGGCATTCTGGAAAGTGTATCGGAGTATGGCGGACCCCAAACCGAGGCCGCCAGCTGTCTTGTTGTCTGATCTTGCAATGTGCTTCGAGAAGCGTATGAACGCTGCAGCCGAGCCTCCTCCTGAGTTCAACTTGGATCGCAAGCGTGTGGTGGAGGAACGCGCTGAGAATATCCCAAATCCGTCCAAAGAACCACTTCCGGAGAATGAATCCCTTGGTCGCAGGGTGACAGAGGAGGATATGGAATGGGCCAAGGACCATTTGAAGGGTCATTATTGAACTGCGGTGGGCCTGGATAAGCAGCATTATAAGGAGATACTTGCAATCGACAACGACATACTCTGTAAACTCATCAACGAATGCCTGGACCGCAGCAACACTCCTGGTTTGGTTCACGACCTTGATAGCCGCGATCCCGAAGAAGGATAAGCCGCTTTCAGATGCAAATAGCTATCGGACAATAGGTCTGGAAAGCTGCTTCTTGAAGTTGGTTTGCCTGCTTATTCACAAGCACATTTATTCTTGGGCCGAGGAGAAGGGGATAATCCCTCCATCACAGAACAGCTTTCGTGAGGGTTACCGGACGAATAACAACTGCTTCGTCTTGTGGTGTATGATTGAGAGAGCATGCGCAGAAGGCCGCACTCTGTGGGTTGCATTCCTCAATATCACCAATGCATTCCCCTCAACAAATTGCGATCTGTTGTGGGTGAGCTGTACAATATGGGCATTACAGGAAAGCTGTTTGACTGGATGCAATGCTATACGGGCGGATGGAATATGTGGTGACCATGGGCGGTGCGCAGTCTGATATGTTCACATCAGACATCGGAGTGTTGATTGGAGATCCAATCTCTCCAACTTTCTGGGACCTATTCTTCGCCGACTTCAAGCTTCATCCCAATGCCGATGATGTGTTGCTGCTGAACATTGTGATGTCTCACTTGGAGCACGCGGATGACATGGTCATTGTATCCTACAGCCCTGGAGGTCTTCAACGGCATCTCAAAACCTTTGGACACTGGTGTGGCAATAATCTCCTCGAGGCTAATGCCTCGAAGTCTTGGGTAATGGTCTTTGGCCCGGTGCCAGCCACACTCCCACGCTTCACTCTCAATGAGCATGCAGTCAGATACACGGACTGCTTTTGCTACGTTGGCATAACTTTTCAATCCACACATTGTAATATCTTCAAGTCTCATTATATTGCCAAGGCCTCTAAGGCATGCAAATCGGGGTTCACAGTCTTAGGTATCGAAGCCTTTATAGGTGAGCTGCCCCCAAAGGAAGGTCGGCTCCTATACATGGGTTGCATCGACTCGCATTTGACGAGTGGCGCCGACATTATCATTGATGTTGATGACAGAGCACTGGCACATCTTAAGAAAGTTCAAACAGCTTTCATGCACCGCCTACTGGGCTTGGGGCCTTACTCGATTCGAGCACCGCTTTTTACCGAACTTGGACTGGTTCCAATACGTTACTGCCGACTCATTCTGGCTATTAGATACCTCGGCTACCTTATCAGTCTCGCAGCGAGTCATTATGCCCATGCAGCTCTCGAAGACTCGTTTCTCCTGTTTTGCGCAGGACAGCAAGGGTACTGGATGGACCTCCATTGCGCTCTCCGCAAACTTCCGTTCCCTGTCACACTTCCCCCACTTACGGCTTTGACCTTGGAGTCATGCACAGCTCTCGGAAAGGCTGTGTACACGTCTGCCATGAAGTTTTTGGACTCCAAAGTCGAGAACTCGGCGCGTCTCTATCTCCTTCACGACAGACGTGAGCCGTTGGAAGACGAGGCTCCCCGAAAAATCACAGTGGTACTGAGGCACTACTTCATGGTCAACGCGAAGCACAGGAAGGCGCTGACTCGTCTCCTGGTCAGTCAGCACCCATTGGCTGTCGAGCGGATGAGGTACAAACAGAGATACCACCGGGAGAATGTTCCGTGGCATTGTCGCCTTTGTCGCTTTGGCTGCGGTGTGGTTGAGACAGTGGAACATGTGTTGTTCTTCTGCACGGGTGCAGTGGAGTTGACTGAGTGCCGTGGGATGTTTGTTGATACGGTGCGAGACAGAGACCCCTGGATTCTCACCGTGACACCGGATAATGGCACCGAAATTCTCCAAGCACTCATTTTCCGACTGTCTGTCAGATTGCGAAACTGGCACACAAAATTTTCACTATCTTCAGGGAGGAGCCGATGGTCTGGCCTGCAGGCGTGTAAGTTTTTGTTCGGTAATTCTTTCTGGCTGGTATTTAGTTGCCCGAGATCTACCGCCTCTTTGAAGGTGAGCTCGTCGAGGGTGGTTGGATATCGGCATAGTCCAGTACATTATTTATTTGGGCCGATGTACTGCAGTCTACATCCTGGCACGTTCCGAAATGGGACCACACTGGGCTTGAAATTTATCCAGAGTCTTATCCCCCAATATTGTCCACAAAATTGTCCTAGCATGCTTTCTTTCTCTTTGCTCTCTCTATGTGCTTTTTAATGGGCTGATTTCGTCCAAAACTCAGGCTTGGGCTTGGGCTGACCCTAGTAACAAGAAACTTTCTTGTTTGAAAAGGACTCATTCTCTAAACATCGAAAGAAACTTGTCAGAGTTGCAATGACTCCGCTCGAGGTGCGGTAAGAGCCCAGTACGAGAATATAAAAGTATCGTGTAAGGGACATATACAGTATGTGCGTGACTTTATACTGACTGTCTTACCCAATATGGAAGTCCTCTTGCAGCTCACAAGCTCGCCCATCAGAATACTCCTAACAGAACTTGAAAGAAACACTATCAACATAAGGATAAGACTCAAACTGCCCGCACAGTCAACTTGGTGTCCCAGTGGCAAGATGCAACTGGAACTCCCCGCCACCGCTTTCAAGTTCTGTTCCTTATACTGATTGTCCGTCACTGGAGTTGGGACTACCAAGACCCTGAGGCAAATGGCCATGGCCTGGGAAAGCGAGTTCAGTGCCACAATGGCGACGATGTGGGTACAGATGCAGACCTCCATTGCGCCAACGGGTCAACAGCCTGTGCAGCATTTTGAGCAAGCCTGTGGCAATATACGCAAAACCACTGCACATGTTGAAGAGATACAGTACTTGTTGAAAGAATTCTTCCTCGGAAATGGAAATGCGCCAAAGGCCTAGGACTTGAGAAGAGGCTCGTTTATTGTTGGACACATTGGGAACAGAGATTAACGCACTCGTGAATGCAGGCAACAAGAGCCCCAGGAATACGAGGATCCACCATTCATAGAGGAACATCCAGTCTGAACTATCAAATGGCAGGATGCGGAAAAATGGAGGTATGTGCTGGTGCCATTTGGCCAATAGACTGCCCAATTTAGGCAACAAATAGAACCACAGGGCGAATGTAGCAAAGCCCCACACCACTGGTGGGAACAAGACCAAGGAAATAAATACTAAGACGCTGACTTGCGGTTCCAGAGATTGTATGGCTAGAACCATAACTGCATATACCGAAATGAACAATCTTCAACTTGCAAGGGCTGTTCACCGAACTCACATTTTATGAGTCCCGGTATCACAGCAACTGTGAAAAACAAGAATGTGGGGAACGTGGGAGGGATACCGGACAGGTCCCGGCAAAATATCCAGACGAAGAACTCCTTTGAATCGGGATCATTGTTGACAAGGGGTTCATACAAGGAGACCCAATATACACTTGAAATGTTGGGTCAATATGGTGGTGCGGCTGATAGACATAATCATACATTGTTGCCCACACAAGACTTCCAATCCAGTCCACAGTGGTCGGCCCTGTCGTCTGTCCCTGATACATCCCTACGGATTTGTAGACGCCTAGACCCAGAACCAGTAGGGTGTTGAAGGCCCGCCAAGGGGTGATCTTCACGCTGGGTGGATTTCGGTCGGCGAGGTTGATTTCGAGTGCTGCAACGCGATTCATCAATTCGCTGAGCTGATTGTCTTTTCGCTTTTTGTCTCTTCGCCTTAGCTCTTTTGGAGATTTTCGCGTGATATCACCGCTTTACCACTGCATCGAGTGAGTCCTATGGTCTGGGCTGTCGACGGGGTACCAGGCACGCCAAGGTGCAGGCTCAGACAGGGTAAATTGTTTCTGCTAGTCATCAGAGCTGTGGTCCTTGGAATGATAGTGGGAAATCACTCACTCACTCACGTCTATCGTGCAGGCTGGATCATTATTATTGCCTAGTACTTCGCTGGAGACAATGGTGTCGCTGGGGGTGAGTTCTGTAGTATTGTGCATGTGAAGGAGGTTGCCTTCGAGTGCTGCCATGCGATTCATCAATTCGCTGAGCTGATTGTCTTTTCGCCTTTGCTCTTTCTCGTGATCTTCCATGTGTGATATGAACAAATCCTTCAACTTGTTGATCTGATTGTCTCTTCGCCTTAGCTCTTCTTCGAGATCTTCGCGCGATATCACCGCTCCACTGTGTTGAGTGAGTCCTATGGTCTGGGCTGTCGACGGGGTACCAGGCGCGCCAAGGTGCAGGCTCGGACGGGGTAGATTGTTTCTGCTAGGATAGACGAGTAATCAGAAACCACCCTGATTTGGAACGCTTGTGGGATATCGAATCACTCACTCGAAATTCAATCCAGAACTTACATCGGTGGAACTTACATCTATTGTGCAGCCGGGGGATGGATCGTTATTGGTGCGTAGGACTGTGATGGTGCTGAGCTCTAGTTCTGTCGTATTGTCCATGCGAAGGTCGTTGGTGGATCCGGAATCCAACAATACCAAGGGCCAAATTATATATGTCCAACGCACAGGCTTCCCAGGGCTGTGCTGACATAGAGCTTCCACTGTGTATGTCCATCTCACAGCCTGCTCACAGCACTAATATATTGTATGTGAACAATGGTTCACATGACAGGGGAAGCTTGTCAAATCTGACATCATGCCACATGTATTTCCATATCCTCGGGCATAAATGTGCTTGTATGCAGCTGAAAGAATACAATTCGTGCTCTCATTATGTTCCAGAACCTCTGGTGTATTTCAATGAGTGGTACAGACTGGTACAGAGTAATGGTTCAGAACGAGGTTGCGAGTGGGAAGTAAAGCTGTGATTTGGCTGTGATGTACAAATACAGTCCAGTCACATCAGTAACATGGCACAGGTGATGAGCAGGCGAACCGAAGCGAGCGTACACGAGATCAAGCGAGCCCCGATCATACCGAGCTAGGGAGGTAGTGCTGGCTAAAATTGCTCAATGTAAATTACATATCTCTCGGGGCTCTAGCCGATTTTTACATTTTTTACTATGTTTTTTACACCGTTTTTTACATGTAAAAAACGTAAATTTCTCTGCGCTGTGCGCAGTTATTTTTTCACTAAATTTACAATGTAAAATACGCCTTACATGGTCCCCTCCGCAGCCTTACAGTAAATTACATGGCCAAGGACCAATTTTACCCAGCACTATAGAGAGGAGTAGGGAAAGAAGGCAGAAAAGACGAAAGAAGGGAAGGGAAGATATATAAACGGAGGAGGAAGAAAGAAAGAAAGCAGAGGAAACATTTATATGGATACAACCCAGTACAGTAGGTGACCGAGGCAATGAGAGAAAGAAAAAAAATTAGCGCCGACGCGACCCACAAAAAGCAACAGAAAGAAAAAAAATGGCGGGAAACAAGACAGACAGAATTGAACGCTACTGACCACCACATGGCAAACAGCGCCAAAATAATCGCAGTCCCGACCCGGATGGTAACGGAATTGTTGGGAGGAGGCATAAAGTTAGGGCAAGCTGAGGGAAAACTACACAGTGTGCGGGGATGAGGGGAGTGGAAAGCACAATGCAATGCTCGGCTGAAGACTTGATTTATATTTTTGTTGTCGCACGGCCGTAAGATTATATCGGGCTGCGTGACCGGCAGCCGAGGCGCGCTGACAGCTAGTGCCGGTATATCGCCAAGTCCAGGAGGACTGTCCTGTGGGAGGCACTGGACCGTGGTGTTGCGTACGTTGATGTGTTTCGAACGAAAGCGCAAAAAAAAAATTGCGCTCATCCTGCGTTTGAAGCCAAGCCGACTTAATTGGGCGCGAGGATATTATTCGAGTCAATGTGAAACGAGAACCGGCTGGCTGTGAAGTCAAGTCTGAACCGACTGCATGAATGTTCAGTTCGCGAAACAGTAAACGCAATGAGCGCACGCACCTCGAGCTGATATTCAGCATCAAGTTGGACTTCAACTCGTGCCTGGTACTGCTCAGTTACGCCCTCACCCTGATGAACGCCGAACGTTGACTCGGAGCACCATGTCGAATCTAATCTTGAACGCGCAATCACACTACGAATAAGCGGCTCTGGACGAACACAAAGATAATTAAAGCCTTGAGCTCATCGCAAGTTGATTGGGCAAGGAGGCTGAACTACTGATATCCGAGCCGCTCGCCGAGCGAATTAATAGTCAGGAACGGAAACGACGTAAACTCGAATAAACACGCACGAGTCGAAACTGAGGTAGGATGGCCGGATGTCGATGGTTTCCGCGACTCCGGAATTCGACGACGGATGAAAACGTAGAGACACACAGTTGGTTGAAACGGAACTGAAACCGGAAGTCAGTATCAGAGCACAGACAGGACGCACCTCCCTCGCGTGCACTCATTCGTGGGCTTGCATGAAGAAAGAACGACCCAAAAAGAAGGAAGAAAGTCCGCAAGTCAAGTTGCCGACGCAATTCGGGAATCAGGCCCGGGGTACGGAGTAGATACTAGAAAGATTTGGAGGCAAGTAAGTAAATCGCGAATGAGCAGAAAGAAATGAAGCACAGGCGCCGACCTCGAAGGTCGGCGCGGACATGCAAAGAGGCGCGAACGCGTGTTGAGTAGGAATTAGATACCAAACATACGTACCTTTGTCGACTCGCTGTTGGGTGAAGGGCGAAGGTTGAATTGGGACCTTTGTAATTTTTGAAGCAAGGTAGGCAGGCGGCCTGGAGGATATGATGATCGTTGAGTTGACTGGCCGCATAACAAACTATTTAAAATAGACCTAGACATACCTACCTATCGCATCCCGTGTCAACTCAATCAACGACTCGCGTCCGAGTCAACCGAAGACCAATCTCTCAAGTCAAGTCCAGGTCGGTTAGTCTCACCAACCCAGCTTTGAATGCACAAGACGAAATGAAACTCACCTCAACCTTGTTCTCCGTACACTGTCGATCCACAGCATTTTCAACCTCAAATCAAACATATGAATGGAACTGAACTCGGTGGAGAGAAGTGAGTGATAGAATGAATAGACCTTGCATTAGTTCGATGCGTATATGTATATATAACTCGAACGAACTGACGCTCATCCGATATCAACATGTGACGAGGTTGAACTGGGACTGTTTGTCAGTTCAACGCGGGTCAAGTCAAACTGAAGTTAGTCGGCCAGTAGATTAACTAGAATGAACGTACGACAACGCTTCAACTCCAATAATTTCGCCCAGCAGAGTTTCGGCGTAGGTGAGTGCCGTCGAACCATGGTTTTAGCAACCAGGCTGCGAGCAAGTTAGATCAGATTTGGAGTCGGTTATTTAGTCAGTCCGGATACATAACTGGGACGATAATCCGGCTTTCATGAAACACAGTTTAAGTTGGGTGAGGCGAGAGTTGGACCCGAACATCGCGTGAGGTGGATGCGATGGAAGAAGAAGAAAAATTGAGACTGACCCGAGTTGAGTTCGAGCCTACTTGGCGCTGACATGGCCATGGACTAGTGTCAATGTCAGTAGAAATTGAATAGAAGAATAGAAGAACCCACAAAGCCATCGTTCGAACTACCAGTGATAGTTACGCTGAGGAGAGCTTCGTTTGAGGCATATTTTGGAGAGTCCAACGAGTGTTGCGGGGGTCAGACTAATGAATGGATTAGATGGACGCACCTAGCTCAATTAGAACGACGATAATCCCGGTCTTTAGCAAATTTAAAGGGAAGGGCGCGAAAAACTATCCAAGTCAGTCATGTAGCTTAGCGAGGAAGAACAAGGCAGATATCAACTCACCGCAACCTGAACATCGGGTCCGTGTCTTAGACGAGTTAAACAGGAAGTAACTGAAATGATTGATCAGTCGGTGAGTAAAGTACAACAAAATGAACGTACGAAAGAGACGTTCGAATTACTAGTGATAGGTACGAGGCGAGGTCCGTTTGAACCAGAGTTAGGGAAATCTGACCAGAGTTACGGGATCAGACTTCAAGCGAATGATGATGAACAGGTTAAACAAACACACCTGGTTGAACCCGAACCCCGATGACAACGACGCTCAACAGTGGGGAAGGAGGCGTCCAAGTCCAAGTATGAAATTCTGAACTAACAATTGACATGAAGTCAGCAAACCAACGTTACATTTTTTAAGAGACGAAACAAATTTATTCACACTACCTACAACACGCATTCTATGGAAGAGATTGTACTCACCCCGCGAGCTTTTCTTCCCTGTCGCGGCGGGGTACAGTGCGTTCCCGCTCATCAAAAAGATGCGCGTGAGCTTCTCGTAGTAGTTCACCATCATCGCCGCGCGCGGGCCCGTCAGCGCGCTCGCCAACACTCCCTTCTTGCCCCCACTGCCGCTCGCGCCAGCCATAACCAAAAAATTGTGCACGTCCTCGACGCTGCGGAAGGCCTCCTGGACGGTGACCTGAACGCTCGCGGCCTTTGCCTGCGCCTCGCGCACCTTCGGGTCGGCGAGCTGGACGAAGCACGTGATGACGGCCTCGATGCGCTGCACACTCGTGTTCTGGGCGATGTTCTTGTACTGCATAAGCCCCTCCTTTGCGGTGCGGCCCTTGCGCATGTGGACGCAGAGCTCGACGAAGTGGTGCATGCTGGGCTCGAGGGAGGCGCCGAGCGGGATGAAGCGGAAGCGCTTGGAGGAGAACATTTCTGTGAGGGACTGGAGGGCGGCGTGTGTCTGCCTGACGGACACCAGCCCCTCCGCCTGCTTCAGCACCGTTTTCTGGCTTCGAGAACGGCGCCATCGTGGTCAGCACTAGAAAATTTGTTACCTTTGCGCGACGGTCGGCTCCGGCTACAAACAATGTGACTCAACTGCCAACCACCACCTAGGGTGTCTCTCGAGATAGCTGGGAGCTGCAAATGCACTGACTGGAGTCGAACGAATCTTTATACGGTCAAACTGGCAATTTCCAGGCTCAAATTTGGCCCAAGAGCATTGAAAGAAATATACTACACTGCCGCCAACTTGATGTCATTCTCAGTAGCAGCCCCACCCAGGTACCACCTAGTACAAATATGCCATCTCAGACCTCAGGACTTGCCGCCATCGCTTTCAAATTCCGTCGCGAACTGGCGGTCTGTTTCCTCATCCTCAGCTCCGTTCTCAATTCGTGAGTGTGGCTGCGTGCGACGTTCTCACTAGTAGGAAGTGGAGCTCCCCCACCAACACGGTCTCTCGCGTTTGGGCCTTGTTCTCCCTATTCATTCGCTGTTTGATATCCTATTTGTCTTAAAAGCCTTGAAATACTTACAGTACTTCACATCAGCTCCGGAGCGCAGTCAGGTCGTTGCGGAGCACAAAAATTAACAAAAGAACTTTATTTCAAGCCTCTCAACATCGATACATCAAAGATACATTCTACGCTCTATTCACCGGCTTTCAATGCCTCCCACGTCTCTTTCGCAGAAGTATCTGTAATTGGGAATAATCAGTTTTTGTCCCATAAAAGAGACGTAACACGCACATCCATGAACTTTGGCGATGAAAGCGCCGTAATCAAACCTGCCGAACTTGTCACGAAAACATCAATGCAATGGAATTTGATACTTACCGCCCAACCTTCTTCTGCTCTTTCCGCACTGAGTAATCCACCGAGGTGGCGACTAGCAAGCTGAACCATATGTGCGCGTGGTATACGGATAGTCTCGAAGTTGGCAAGTGCGGCAGGTATCTGTGCCGCAGATGTAACGTCCCGGAGGAAGTAACCCAACGCCTCTCCATCTTCGATAGCAATATTGAATCCGTGACCAGAATCTACAGCGAGATAAAAGATAAACTCCGTGAGAGAGACAAGGACACAAACTCACGAGGGGTGACAGCATGTGCAGCGTCCCCGATCAAGATGGCCTTGCCCGAGTGCCACACCGGGAGTTGATCCAGATCCCGTATGCGCCATACATCAAGGGTTACCGCACTAGCGAGCATTTTCTGCACGCTGGGATGAAAATCGGCAAAGTCCTCGACAGCACGCGCTGCCGGCACATCCTTGATAATGCTACTCCTGCTCTGCGTGAACCGCTCAACCCACCGGTCCTCGGGATGATACGCCACGATCTGGAAGTTCTCCGAGTCCGCAGGGAGAACGATGACGCGCTTCCGAGGATGGGTGCCGAGGAAAGCGGCCATGCCCGACTTCTCGCCCGTCTGAAAGGCGAGCACAGGATCATCGCGCAACATAGCTTTAGGCACGGTGCACAAGTACGCAGCAAGTCCGCTGGGCACTGCTGCAGCTCCACCCGCAACATCGACGGAGCCCGAGTGCGTAGATAATACAGCAGCGCGTACGGCGGAATTGATGCCATCGGCACCCTGGTGCAGCATCAGAATACAAGTGAGTGCAAGCACCGCGTACGGACAATGATTAGATCTCCAGAGTAGGTGTCGCCGCCTTCGGTCGTAATTATACCCTGGGCCACGTCAACTGCAGTGATTTTGGCTTCTTCTATGACGCGCGCTGGCTTCCCTGGGCGGCGATCCCCCGTGGCCAGGCTATGGAGTTCAGCATGTAGCCTGGACCGACGTGCGAATATTGTCGTTGCGCCACTGAATGTTCTGAGTCAGTCGCTCTGGACGGCAATGCAAATAAAATGCGCAGACAAGCGCGCAAGACTCTCGGAGATGGTCTCGCGGACCAATTTCCCTTCTGCATCGCAAGCCCAAATCTGAAACCAATTACAGCCTACGCCAAGCGAACGAGCCTGCGATGGCCGAGAGAAACATACGTAGGTCAGATCGGTGGCTTTCAGGTGGGAGTCCTCGATCCCTTGTTCCAGCAACAGGCGGTGTGTCTGGAGAGACGGTTATTTTAAGAAGAGAACGTGTAACGGCAGGGACGCACATTCGGAGCCACAACCGATCGCATAGTCGTCTCTTGAAAAGTCTAGCTTGGAGCGCTCGAGGACCTAGGGAGATACACAGTCACTGGGAGTCGCGGGTGTTGCTGTTCGCCTTACCGTAACGTCGTTTTGCTCCCGGAGGAACGAGGCTGCGGCCCATCCAGCCAGTCCGCCGCCGACAATCAGTATCCGAAGTCCAGTAGAATCAGAGGTCATGAACGTTGAAGTGGAGGAGGGTAAAGCCAAGGGCCGCTGTGGGAGGGGCAGAGAGTATATCCTTGATATATCCACCTGAGCTCGCACGAGGCTCTACTAGATCTTCTCAATGGAACAGTTTGGGCATATTAAATTCCAGCTGTTTGTATTTTTACTTACACTTCGTTGATGTTTATTCGGGCGGTGTACCACCTCGTGGAGTTGTAGGTCTTGTGCTCGGGGGTATCTTGCGGGGGCACTGGGGCTGCTGGCGGGCAGCTACCTTCACCGAGTTGCACATAGGCCGAGTCATTGCTATTTGAAGCATTGGGTGAGCTATTAGAGCGGGTTTTGCCTTGACATGGGCATTACCTACCACTTGTACATAATGGCAGCCCAATGGTCCAAGAACGGACATATTATATATTGGATTCACCAATTATCTACTATGAGGCTGTGGCGTGTGTCCTAAAGTTGGGTCGCGAGATATCGAGCTGAAAATGCACCAACTATCAAATTAAAACAGATTCCAGCTATTGAACAGAAGAGAGGTATAACTACCCGGCAGTTGACAAGAGGCACAGAAATTCAACCGTTGTTGTGACCGCGTTGGTCGGTGAAAGGATACGCGTTGGGTCACATGATGTGATGTGTCTACACCTTGCTCGCGACCACCATGACCTCGGACTTGCATTGCGATCCGGGGCCAGGGAAGCGAAGAATTCGTTCTAAGTTTTTCATTCGATACTACAGCCCAACTGCAGACCACCGGCTGCAACGGATCCGGGATTCCAGGCTGGCCGCTGGGACTATCCTACTACTTGTGAACTACGTCGACACCAATGCTTATCCCGGTCTTTAATCTCGAAATAAAAACCTGGAAGCTCTTCAAGTCACCGTATTTCCGCCATTTGCGCAACAATCACCCCATCCTGCACCTTCTTCTCATTCAAGCTTACGGTGGGACAACCTCGCTGATCTTTCCGATATCGTCCCCCATGAAGCGTACCGACCCGAAAGGCCATCCACCCGGAATTGGCCGCACAACATCACCAAGACCCAAGCCACAGCTAACTTTCATGTCGGCCCAATCGCGGCATCTAAACTCGATTTAGGTTGGATAGGAATCACGTCATAAGACACAGCTCTAGAGGAGAGCTTCTTGTTCAAGGTTCGGGTTTACGGGACGGATGGCCAGCTAGATAAACACCCTTGCTGGCTCGATAAGGGCCCCTCGAGCGCTGCCTTTCTACCATGCATATGCTCAGCCGTCTTTCCCTTTTGCTCTGTCCCATCGCCTGGCTGTGCGTTTCCGCATCCGCCAAACTCACCAACTTCACGATCGACGACGCATCTCCGGCGGTGGTCTACACTGGAACGCCCATCTTTCAATGCAGCCCGAGCAGTTGCCCACCTGGGTGGATCGCCAATACGACGTTCGACGGGACGGCCACACTCACACAGAGCCCCATCATCGTGACTTTCGTCGGTACGCCGTCCACTCGTCAACCACAATGCATTCCAACAAAGATCGAAATCATCGAACTGATTATCGCCTTGCAGGATCCCAAGTGTACGTCTTCCTCGTCGTCAGCGGCAGCTGCAACTTCACCATCGACGGTGTCGACGTCGGCTCGTGGGGCGACGCGCGGCCGGATGGCGTCGCTGAACTTGCGTACCACAACACATCTCTGCTCGTTAGACCGCACGTCCTCCTGATATCCCCCGCAAGCCCGACGTCGCTCATTGAGCTGGATTATATTATTTACACGTACGTGCTCGGCGCTTTCCCCTCGCGCGTGTTGAATATAATTTATCGTCCCTCCCAGCGCTGACGTCCCAACCCACAAACCTCCCGTAGCCTCCATCATCGGCGGAGTCATCGGCGGCGTCGCGGCCCTAACACTCTTGGGAATCGGTGCGTTTTTCCTGCGAAGACAGGATCAGCGGCGGAGGATCGCGGTGAGGGGGGGTGCGACTGGGCGAGGGTGCGGGTGGGGAGCAGAATAAATCGAGTGTGATCAAGTTGAACATGATGCAGATGCAAGAGATGTCGGGGGAGAAGTCGGAGTTGTAGTTGAATAATAGTGGGTTCAGTATAGATCATTATTTCCAGCTTGAGAATCCTCAAACCATCCAGCATCTCACGCACAGCGTGTGGTGTTCGGAATTCTGGAAAACGTGTCAACTAGAAGGTGCCGACGCCTGAATCCGGATGGTGCCCACGAAAAACAATATTATTCTGACATTTCAGACATTGTCCTGCTCCTAACGGTGATACTGAGGACCCTCGTCGAAATCGAAAAAATGGGCGAAGAAATAAATGTATATATGGATGGGTTGTAGATAGAGAACGATGAGTAGATGCCGAGCACTGATTCAGGACGCACTTACAAATGTGACTTTTCTCAATCGCTCGCATACGGGGTGAAGACAAACGTCGGAATTGCAGGGGATGCGGTGCGGTAGGAGGATTCGGGTACTGATCGTCGGTTGGTGACATCCACATACAGTAGCTGGCAGCCCGATTTCGAAATGAACGAAGTCAACGCATGGATTGGGTCGGGCCCCAAGAAGCGTTCGGGGATCTGCAGACTGCGGAGAGCGGGGATGATGAAGTGCTGGAGATAACTGGATGGCAGCGGATGCGCCTCAGGATCGGGGTCCGTCAATGCCAATGATTCCAACGATGGGAGTGTGACCTCGGCTCCAGGGCTAGGACTAGGCCCGTAAAACCAGTAAAGTTCCAGTTCACAGTGCACTAGATCGAATGTCTTCTGTAGAATCGGAATACATTCGTGCAGCCACATTCTGGTCAATGTCAGTGAAGTCAGTTGCGCCCAGGGTAAAACGATGTTCACAGCGGCGTGATCGTTTAGGATGGCTGAGCGCAGCAGAGGCGCCTCGCGCAATGAAACAATGGGCCTGTCCATATCATTCCAAAGCCAGAAATCAAGGTGCCGGAGGAGTGGCACCGAGCCACCAATGGTGGGGAAAACGAGTTCGGGGGCGGCGTCGAGGTGAAGTGTCAAGTATTCCCAACGCGCGCAGTGGAGAAGAAAATGGTGGATTCCGCCAAGTTCTCGTTCATCAGCCGCGCAGATAGAAAGCGGGCAGGGGCCGGATCGGCTGAGCACAGTGGACACCAGATCGGAAGCAGGGGAACGGTTCGGATGTATCATTATTGCTCTCCAAAGTGCAGGGAGTGCAAGAGCTATTTCTCGCCATCCACGACATATGTGGGTCAGAAGAATGGGCGAGAAAAGGCCGGTAAGCGGTGGGCAGGCGGGGTAGATCGGGAGGAAGTGGAGGAAGATCTCGCAGACGATTTCGTTCGGCAACGTGAGGACCGGATATATGTAGGCATCGAGTCGTTCTTCCGCCAGCGATTTCTGGCTTCGCAATACGGACAGGGAGCGCTCGAGATCCTGAATTTTTGCATCGAGGTCTGCGATTAGAGTCCGATCTGCTGCAGGCGTGTTGACCATGGAGGCTGCGGGGGTCAGTGTTTCAGGTAATATCTATCCGAGAACTCACCGTTGAGTTCCGGTCGTTCCAGATGGCCAGCACAACTTGAAAAGCGTTCAATTGGCGAGCCCAAGTGGTTACGTGACAGTCACGTGACACTGACTCTTTCACCGACCAATCACCACGTCGCATGGTCAACGAATCAAGTTGGTGAACGTCAAAACTTAAATTGTGCCTTGGCGCTAAATCTTCACGATGAATTTTGGCTCCCACGCTCTTGTCGTCAACTTGTCCCAGCTTACCGAGTCACCCCACTAACGGCGCCCACCTTGACTGTTGATTGCATTCACATCAGCAATACCTGGGTCGGCTACGTACCTCTACGTAGTCCTACGTATTTCTGTAGGGACCATATTTGCTGTATGAAGGTCCCCCCTTGCGTAGACGTATGTATTTGATGGCCGCTGTACGTATTCACACGTATTTCGGCCCGGTCTACGTATTCACACGTATTTCGGTCCGGTCTACGTAGTGCCCTGTATTTCACCGTATTTGAGCCGTATTTGCTGTATTTGCCTGTATTCGCTGTATTTGCCTGTAGACCTCACAGTTGCTTGCAAAATGCTTCCAGTATTCCAAAATAACCACAAAATCGACAGGGCATTGTAGAATTTGAAAACCATGATATTGAAGCTACTACTGCAACAGGGGCTCGACTACCTAACAAAACAGGAAGCCGACCTGAAAGAATGTGCACACCTGGTTTGAAATCATGGAACAAGCCACATCTCGCCTCCCCTCTCATCACCCAGCCAGCCTCCCCTCTCCGGCACCACCCTACAACATCACCATAACCCCCACCACCGTGCCCACCACCCCCAGCGCCCGCACCACCCTTCCCTTCTTCCGCCCCGCACCCCCAGTCCCCGTCGCGAGCGCCGGGCACACCTCACCCGCCTCTGCCTTGCTCAGCATGCTCGCAGGAATCAGCACCTGCGGATCCCCGCCCTGCACCTGCACCACCGTCTCCCCCGAGCTCGCTATTGTGACCGCCGCGCACGCGAGGACATCGACAAGTGGTGTGCCGGGCACATACAGCCCTGGGGGGATGCTCCACGCGGGCTGCATGGCGGGCTGTGTGGCGGCGGAGCCAGAGCCGGCATTGGTGAGGAGGGTGAGGAGGGGCAGCTTGGAGAGCATGAGGGTGCGAGTATCGGATTGGTTGATCCAGCGAGCCTAGGAGAGATGGGACGGTCAGCAACAGAGGGAGTGCAAGCTCGAGAGGGGGAAATGGAGCGAAGAAATCAGGAAACAGAAAGGAGGCAGAGTGTAAAGATGGCGGTGGAGGAGTACATGAGCGAGCAAAGCAATGGGGGATGAAGTGGGAGGGAGGGCAGGGATGAGATGGCATCGACCCCGCTTCTTCGCAAGTGAGGAGGGCGAGGGCGGAGGACAGGGCAAGGGATGGACAGGAAGGGATGTACAGGAAGAGGGCAAGAGATGGGGAAGGAGAAGCCCGTGAGCGAGGAAGGGTGGGGAGGACGAGGAGGAAGTGCGGAAAGGGCACAGGATAGTACGAGAAAACAATCAAGTGGAGGGAAGCGAGAGGGACAGGCCCACATACCAGCATCATCACAAACTCCGGGTTCGCCTTCATTGTATGCTTCCTCACTTTATTCAGCGTCGTCACGAGCCCTACGCCCGGCTTGTTCGTCGTGTATCCGCTCAGCCACAATCTACGACGAGATCAGTATCAGACAACACAACATTGAGACGTAGGCAGAAGCAGGGGAGACAGATGACGGATGGCTGGAGGGGAAACATCGCAAGAAAAACCACTCACGCTTCCCGATTCACCAGATCCCTGCTGCCCTCGTACCCCTGCTCCTGCCCATAATACAATGTCGGGATCCCATCGCCCACAGAGGGCCACACCATCGCGTTCTTGCGAAGCGCGCTGTCCACGGTCAGCGATGGGAAGCGTGGCTGGTCGTGGTTCTTGAGGAATGCGGCGGCGAGGAGGAGGGGTGCAGGCGATGCCGGGGACGAGGCAGCGGAGGCGGAGGCAGGGGGTGAGGATAAGGAGGACACAGAGGAGGGCGAGGCAAGGCCCAGCAGCGCAGGGATGGAGGCAAACTTGGAGAGGTCGCCTGAGGTGCTTGAGAAGGCACGGGTGAGGTTGTAGAATGCGGGGTAGTCGAGCACGGCGTCAAGAGTCCTGGATGAAGCACTGTTTGTGGAAGTCCCCCTCCTGTCTGAAGGGCGAGAGGGCGGAGAAGTCGATGGTGAAAGCGTTTGAGATAGAGGGGTTGGTGTTGTTGGAGGAGCTGGCCATGTGGTTAACGACAACGTTGAACATGAGGTACATCCCACGTGCATGGAGCGCGTCCCTGAGGTTCTTCAGGTTGGTGGCGGGGCCGAAGTGCCGTCTGGAGAGCGGTGGTGTACATATTGTGGTGGTGGTCAAGGTGAAAGAGAGGTGAGCCAAATATTTGGCCATGGTTCGTCTTTATGCACGTGCGTGGAACAGCAAGGATCCTGACCAAGCATCTGGATTCCGTGTACCGCCACGAAGTGACTTATGGCCAGCTCTCCGCATACCACAGCGCGAGCGTCAATGAGCAGCCGGACATCGGCGAGCGGTATCAGGAGGTTGTGGAGGAGAAGAAGGGTGGGTGTTTTGATACTCTTCCTCAATATATTCATTGCTGATGATTCTCCCCCAGCACTCGAGCCCCTGATATTGACACTGTGGACGTACCTCACGCGCCTCACGTCCGAGCTGTCCTCACACTAGGAGCTCCTCACTGAACTGCGGAAACTGCGCGAGCGGGACAGCCGTACACTGCAAGAGAAAGGCGCCGAGGTTGATTGGTTGCGCCAGGAGGTCGAGCGGCTCGCGGGCGAGGTGGAGGTGCTGCGCAGGGTCGTTGAGGAGGGGCTGTGGGAACGACACTCGATCAGAGAGGGGACGGACGAGCCCTCTGGGGTGCAGTCCAGCCCAGATGTCAGGACATCAGTGGATTGTGACGACAATGACGAGGACGGGGAGCAGGAAGAGGAAGAGCTGTGCCTTCATCTGCCGGATCGCCTCCATCCACGCGTCCCACTCCTCTTCTGAGTCTCGTCGCGCACGTCAGCACCGCACAGCACGTAACACAAACATCGGGCACACACACCCGCATACAAAGCTCCACTCGGGGCTCAGCACCTCGACCCGCCGCTCCTTGCCAAACTCGCGCGGCACGCTCATGACCACCTCCAGGTAAGCCGCCTTTGATGCGGCTCTGATCCCATCACTAATTATTCAGTCTTCTTGACCGCTGCTGGATATGTGTCTGCGAGTGTGGGCTATAGTCTTCAGCAGCCTCCCTTCGTTTGGGAGAGCTACACGGTCATGCCATTTTAGATTCCTACCGACCTCACAACAAATGGAACCCATAGGTGGCCACTTTCTCGACTCATGGCCGGTACTCAGACCAACGACAGTGATTACGAACGCGACTGCTATTAAGAGCGAGACTAACTTTGTCTCCGGCCAGGTTACCATGCGTAGTATTTCGAGACTCGAGACAATAACACTGCTAATAAGAATGAGAAGATGACAAACCACACCGATGGAAGTGACTGGAACAACTCGTTGTCGCAGAATGGTTGCTCATTCACGTGGGTGGTGGACCACAGTGCACAAACCCTCTTTGGAACAAGCCCCTGCGGCGACTCGTCCACCACGCCCCCTCAGTTCCAGCCCATCGTGTTCTTGTTCTTCACGTACGTGCCTACTGCCCAGTCCTCTGCGACGATCTGCAACCCGGCGATTTCACTATGGGATGCCGCTGTGACGTTGGATTTGGCGAGCAAGACAAATGTGCACCGCTGCGGCCCTTCGACGCGTCGTCGTCCAACTTTTCGTCACTATCGGGCAACCTGACCAGGGAGCCGTTGAACGGACGGGCATATCACGGGATCAACTTTTCACTCATAAACCCAGACCGATTCACCACTGGTGAGTCTGCGGTGCGCGTACGTGTGTTGGGATTTGGCTGACGGGATTGGGTCAGAGCGAAAGACTGTGATACAGCTAACGATGCCGGCGGCAGTGTTCCAAGCCGCGGTGCAGAGTCCGCAGGGAGTCTCAGGGTCGTTCTCTTCTGACCTCTTTGTGAACTGGTCCACAAGCGCCGCACGCCCCTTCTCCCCCGTGCCTATGCTCGCGTGCCGCCGCTTCATGCGCGACACAGGATGGTGGTACGTGGACTTGTGCAGCAAGGGCGCAGGCGACGGGAGGGGCAGGATGCTGCGTGATGCGTTGGTGTTGGCACTGGCGCTGGGAGACTTGCCCTCCCCGCCCTCGCCGGTGTTGCGCAAACACCACATAAGGCCAGATTAACCAGTTAATGGTTGGAGGTTGCCACAGGGCTTAATACATTATCATGTGGATAGCCTAATATAGTATAACATAGGTGTAACATGTTATCTGTGAGTGACTATATAAGGTAATATGTAGTCAGGTGATCTCCGGACCCAGAGGACAAGATGTCAGGTGATCTCTGAGCTGGCCGAAAAATGTAACAGGTTATAATAGGGAAATAAAAGAAAGCCACTGGCAAAGCTTGAACCCAAGGCCTTTGACTGATCTTATATGAGAACAGCGCCAGGACTCTAACCACTAGACCAAAGTAGTTGTATAGAATTAGAGGCATTGATCTCAATATATGTTGGCTCTCATGTCCCAATATTTATTGATTGGTGCTGAACTACTTGAAAAATTGTAGTGAATAGTGTCAAACAATTTTTCTGGCTTTCTGATGCTTTCCAAGGCTATCTGATGCCTTTTTATGAAGGCAGTTTTTTGGTTAGGGGCTTCATTGGCCTGCAAAACACAAAATAATTTCCCAAACACAGTGCTTTTTGGCAACTGAGTAGTAAATTCCACAACCAGAGCACCAAAGGGTAGCTTGTATGCCATAGGCTTGGGATATAGGCAGCTAGAGGTATGAGGTATGACAGAACAATAAATATTGGGAGGTGAGAGGCAACATATATTGAGATCAATGCCTCCTGTTATATACAACTACTTTGGTCTAGTGGTTAGAGTCCTGGCGCTGTTCTTATGTAAGATCAGTCAAAGGCCTTGGGTTCAAGCCTTGCTAGTGCCTTTCTTTTATTTCTCTATTATAACCTGTTACATTTTTCGGCCAGCTCAGAGATCACCTGACATCTTGTCCTCCGGGTCCGGAGATCACCTGACTACATATTACCCTATATAGTCACCCACAGATAACATGTTATGCCTATGTTATGCTATGTTAGGCTATCCATACGATAATGTATTAAGCCCTGTGGCAACCTCCAACCGTTAACTGGTTATTCTGACCATATGAGCTGGCGCAAAAGCGGCAGCTCCGCCTTGCTCTTGCTCCACAAGCGCGCCATCAGTGGCCTCACAGGCCACTCCGGTGTTTCAAATCTCTGCACGAGATGATTTGTATCCTACCGTATAGCCCCCTGCGCCCTGCGCCTGCCCTTCGTTTATTGTTTAGCATCCCGTTCTCCTTTATCGTGCCACCTTCTTTCTCGGGTCCCGAGTTTATATTGCATTATTATCTGTACGGCTAGTTAGTTATCTTCAAACTATTATATTGAATCAAAATTTTTGGCACTAGTGTGCAGAACTGATTGAGGATGTAGTTTGTCTGCCTGGGCAACACCCGCCCTGCCGTCAAATCAGCGAGGTCAGACTACACAGAACTACACAGTTGGCCCCCAAATACAGCGAGGTACACATAAAAGCCCAAATACGGGCAACTACGGAGATGAGGCTGAAATACGGGCAACTACGGAGATGAGGTTGAAATACGGGCAACTACATAGATTGACCTCAAATACAGTCCACTACGTAAGCACCCTGGAAATACACAACTCTACGTAACTCTACGTAAGAGGCCTTCCAAATACAGCGAATACAGGCGAATACGGTAAATACGGCAAAAACCAGGATTTGCTGATGCAGCATGTCTCCCTTCAAGACAGTAATATCCGGCTCGGAGTCCCCGTCCCCGCTGATTCACGCTGAAATGGGCAGCATATTCCGGCAGCTTTGGTATCAAGGGAACGTAGAATGCACCAAGCTCCATAGCGTTTCTCTCTAAATTCGCTTTTTCAACATGATTTTCTATGCTCTTCAATGACTATTTTTGTTTTTGGTAACCTAGCCCTTGACTACTTTCTGCATGTACCGATAAAAGACTCGGACTCACTTCCGCTCACCGCGACCAGGGAGCCTCTTCGTTTCTGAAATGGATTGCCCCTGCCTCGGGGTTACGTTGTCCTTGAAATCTGAGGGGACTCATCTGACTCGCTTTGACTTTGTTCATCTTTCCGGAGCAAAATTATGTGGATCGTTTTGGCAGCGCGCAGCGGTACTTATTCCTACATTCGTCTTCTTTGAAAATTGCCGCTGATGTGCTGAGTGTAGAAACTTCGCATTTCAACCTGCACCCATCTCAAATCCCTACATCGGCGGAACAGCTGCTTACAATGCCCAAGTAATGCCATTATGACAGCGAAAATGCTCGCAATGTTCGAGTCCAGACATACATGTATATTGATTTGTAGTGCTCCAGGACTTCGGATGGTTTGAATGCTCGTCCCACATACAGTGTCGCAGCCCCGCGATGACCTCAAGTAAGTTCGCGCCCGAAGTCGACGGGATAAGTGTGTCGGAATTTTATCACTTACCTCGGTGACTCCCGGTATGTTCCGGATGTTGATTATCTTCCCAAACGATTTATTTATTATGATCCTTTCAGCGCAAAATGGGACCGCATCCAGCCTCATCGCTCCAGACGCTACTTTTACGATGAACTTTGCGTCGTCTAAATGGATCTGGAATTCCGCCACTGCCACCGCCAACACTGTTGTTGGGCTGCGCAAGGACTTCACACCGCCTCTGGGAAAATCGCTCTCATCGCAGCAGAAATCATTTTCACCGTATATACAAGCCTGGCATTTTATGTGAACGGGGTTTATGTCGGTTCTGGCAACGGACCTGCCGCCCGCACGCGTTTTGCGCACCACGTTGACCTTCTTCCCAGTTACAATGTATTCGCTTTCAATGCGTCAACTTCGATCAACGGTGCCGATGAGGGCGGCCTCATGGCTACCATCCTCCTCACGTACTCCGACGGCACCAAAGATACACTCGTCACGGATAGTTCCTGGCGCGTCAAGGGTGCGCCCCCACTCGGATTTGAACAGCTCTCATTCGACAACACCGCCTGGCCCGTAGACACGGTTGTCGGGAACTACGGCGTCGCATAGGCTCGTGAAACCAGCCGGTCCCGTGATAACTGATGCCATCGTAAACTCGACACAATCCGGGACCGGCTGGGCCCCCCCCGTCGCATGTTTTGGTGATGGATTTTCTCCCCGCCATTTAAGAGGGTAAGACTCGAGAAAACATCGAAACATGGAAATTTGGGTTTTTAGGTCCCATAATGAAAGGTGGATAACTTTGAATTCTCTTTCAAATGACACCAACATGTTTTGGGAGGTCAGAAAAAAAAAAAAGTAGGCTCATTCGATAGAGCGCGAAAAGTTATCCATCCTCAGCTCAGGCTTTCAAAACCCAAAATTTCGCGATTTGGCGGGGGAAGCGTCGTTTTTTAAAGTTGGACCCTCTGAAATGGCGGGGCGAAGATCCGTCACCCAAACAGGCGACGGGCGGGTCCAGTCCGTCCACGAGGTTACCCTGTGTTTGACGTCCCATCATGTTTGCTCTGATATTGTATCTGTTTGCTTTCCACCTTAATCTGGAATCAGCTCCGGTGTCTTGCTCTGTCTTGTAACGGAGTGGACGTCGACTGGCCCTGCGAGTCTAGGCGTCGCACGCCGTGCTTGTCGACCGACCCGCCGGTTCTTGGGCTCGAGCACACGCAGTGGGTCTGGACTGACATCGTGCCTGCCAGCGGGACGCTCCCCGCTGGCTCGCGCACATTTCGCCGCACGTTCCCGCTGGCTCCAGGATAGGTGCCGCAGACCGCGACGATCCTGATCACGGCGGACAATTCGTACACTCTCTACGCTAACGGCGTCACCATTGGATCTGGGTCAAACTTCAAGGTCGCGCAGAAGTACACGGTAAACTTCGCTTCTACGCCGACGGAGTTGGTGCTCGCTGTGCTCGCAACAAACAGTGCCGCGAATGTCGCGGGGGTGCTTGTGGCAATGGAGGTGAACATGGTGCCGACCGGGCGGACTGGGGCGTTCGCGCTGACTGATGTCGGGTGGAAGTCCAGGAAGGGTGCGATCCCTGCTGGGTTCGAGCAGCCTGGGTTCGATGATTCGGCGTGGCCTGCTGTTGTGGTGGAGGCGACCTATCCTGCGGCGCCCTGGGGTGCACTAACCACTGCGGCACCCTCATCTATAATTATTTAGAACCCACGCACCGATTGTTATTCCGTTGTTTCGTTCGTTCATAGTCGTCGTTTCGTTTATATCTCGCGTCTGTCAATTTTTCACATAGGTTAGTAGGCCTTCCTACACCTCATTTTAAGCTCGCGGGATCAAGGACCACTAACTTGTACGCCACTGGCACCAGTGTTTGGCGTTGATATCGTGAGTACTTATTGCACTTCCACTTGAACCTGTTACAAACGGTGTGATACGTTGCGCGCGAGGCAGTGAACTAAACCACGCGAGGCCGCCAGCCACGAACGAGAGAAAGCACATCGTGTGAAGGAACCAAATTGGATTTCTTTAGGCAAATCGAATCGCGTCTGCAAATGCGGAATCAGCGACGCTACCTACCACACCGTAGGAACATCGAGGTGTGATGTTCATGTAGCTCTTTGAGTCTCGTGGTTCATAGCACAGCAATGATCGGTCGGTCAGAGATCTCGTACTGGGCCAGTTTGGGGCTAGTCGTCAGTTGCAGGAACCCGAGTCGGGTGGATTGCACACACCTGCGGTAGTGTTCGGTCTGCAACGGATCGCGGGAATCCAGGTGAGGCGACTGTGCAAGTAATCTGCAACGGCGGTGATGCAGAATTGTATCGTGTTGCCAAGCAAGCTGTCTTGAGTTGAGATTGCAGTGGAGGCTGTCAGAAATCGGGTTTACTGTCGGCCTCTGCTCCGCCCATCGTTTATTCCCATTCAGAGGCGGATTGAGGCCATTCGGAGGTGTACTGGAACCATCCCCGCCCGACATTTAAACTCGGCAGCGCAATGTGTAGTAAGCTACGTTATTTTCAGCCGAGAACCAACTGAACTCGCCTCGTATATTCAATTTATTTTGGAGAACGCATGTCCCGCTGGTGGTGACGCCAACGATACACATGCATGATGCCGCCAATCCCCGGCGCACATACGTATCATGCCGGCGTCTAGGTGTTTGGCATCAGTCCGAATCGAGCATGAGAGTATATAGTACCAGGCACCGGCGCCACTGGCAGGAGCGCGTGTCGGGAAGCTGATCCTGCGATTCGCGCCTTGAAAGTGGCTGGACTTTTTCCAGCTGAAATTTTTTTGGCACGCAAATTTGCAAGTATACGGGGCACCACAACGCAGATCTTCAAGCCAGATGGAGGAATCGGAGGGAAACAAGTTCCGCCTGCGCCATGGCCTGTAGTGTAGCCACGTCATGGGGAATCTAGTTCTAGAAGTTCTGCGCTGAAGGGTTCGTGAGGTGTGGACTCACTCCCTCTGGATCCCTCCCATGCCAGCACCTAGTGACAACCACCGACACCGCTGAAGGTCATCTTCCGAGCAACAGTCTGCAACTTGAAGATGTATATTAGCGTGTTGTGCCAGACATCCATAGGTAAAATCGCCGATATACCAGCGAGCTTGGCACTAGCCATGGGCGACATCGAGGCCGTTGCCCGCAATAGAAAGTCGGATCCGTCACGGGTGGGAAGCGGTACCGACGTTGAGCTATAGTGACCCACATTCCAATGTAGGGCTCGATCCGTTCCCGTCTGAGACCGGTCGACAGTCCGTTTCCACGGACTCCGTCCCGTCCGTAGCGTCGTTCTGAGGCCTGGCATGGCCTGCTTTAAAAACGGACGAGGACGGGTACAGCACAGGTTCACCCGTTTAAACGGGATCCGTATCCGTCCGTAAACGGGTTGATATTTTGATGTCGTCATCAGAATCCGATGACGACGTCAAAACCAGGCCAAGTGCGCCACCGAATTCCCCAACGCTATCGTGATTCGCGCAATTATTGCGGGCAGAGTTTGAGGCCAGTGGATCCACAGACGACCGGCGTGCCTTGCGTCCAAGGGGTACGATTGTCACGAAACTGCCAGAACTCCAGTTAATTCATAGCGTACGCCAAGTGGTGGGTGAGCCCCGTTGGCCGCAGCGTAAATGCGCGCCAGAAATCCTTTTGAAACACTGGTGCCTTGAGATTTTTTGCATACAGCAAAGCTGCTGACAGAAGCTGACAATGACAGAGCGCTCTTTCTCGATGAAAATCCGACTAAGGAGCCCCTAATAGGTGTCATGGTCCGACAGAACGACAGCACGGGAACTCCTAGACTCATTACAAAACAAGTGGGACCCGAGGGGCATGCAGCCAGAAGATTACGAAGAATACCAGGCTCCGGAAGCCAGGGAAGAGGATACCCCGCTTGAGGAAGGGGAAGAGGCTCCCGTGCAATTCGATTCAAGGGTAAGTACGAAAGGCACACTGGCAGATGTGTTCAGGATATTCACGGATGGGAATGAGACACAATCCCACACCGCACCGTTCGTGATGTTCACGTACGTGGATCACGGGCCCAGAATTGATGTGTATACAGACGGGTCGGCGATAGACAACGACACAGATGACGTGAAGGCGGGTGCCGGGGTGTACTTCGGAGAAGGAGACCCGAGAAATAGGAGTATCAGAGTACCAGATGAGATGTGGCCCTCGAATCAGGTGGGTGAAGTTCTCGCCATTAAGGAGGCAGTGGAAATGGCGCCGCTAAATAGGCCGCTGAGAATATATAGTGATTCAAAGTATGCAATAGATGGGTTCACAAAAAATTTACAAAAGTGGCAAGACGATGGTTTTCTACACCGTCACAAATGGAACCCTATTTGAATTAACGGTTGCAAAAATCAGAGAACGTACCGCTCCAACGGAATTTGTGTGGGTTAAAGGCCACTCCGGGGTAGCCGGGAACGAGGCGGCAGATGCACTGGCGGGGGAGGGAAGCCTAAAGCCAGACGAAGATGTAATAAATTCATCAGCCCAGATGGCGCTGATCCTCCCGGGAGCAAAACTAAAAACTATGACGCAGTCAAAGGCGTACAAGATAATAAGAAAGCTCAAAATGGAGAAACCTGCGACGCAGGACCTACTGAGAAGACCGGCAACCAAGGTGAATATGGCGCTGGCCCAGGCTGCGGCAACGGGTACAGACGGAGGACCCCCACCAACGAGGAAGATCTGGCGATCGACATTCGACAAAGATATATCCAGGAGCATCCGATACTTCCTGTGGATGGTATTACACGGGGCATACAGAGTTGGGGCGTTCTGGGACAGCATACCGAACCACCAATGGAAGGGGAGATGCCGGGGCTGTGACAAACCAGAAACGATGGAGCACATTCTGACCGAATGTGGGGAGCCAGGCCAGAAGGAAGTATGGCACCTGGCGACACAAATGTGGCAAAAGAAGACAGGACAGGATATGAAACCTACCTTCGGGCAGATACTGGCTGGTGGTGCGACAAAATTTAAAGACCCAGGTGTGAAACGGCTGTACAAAATATTAATCACGGAATCTGCGCACTTGATATGGAAACTTAGAAACGAGAGGGTAATCGGAGGGGATGGGCCGGCGCCGTTGGCAAAGATCACAAATAGATGGCTAAAAACGGTGAATAACAGGTTGGCAATTGATTGTGCAATGACGAATACAAAAAAATATGGCAGAAAGGCCCTCAAATCCTCTCTTGTCGAGAAGACTTGGAAGAAAACTTTGCGAAACGAAAGAACGCTGGCCAGAGATTGGCCAAGTACAGTCGGGGTTTTAGTGGGTGTCGGATAGCCTCTTGCGATGACGGTGTAATGGTGACTTAAGTTGCCGGAACACCAGAGCTCGAGGGAATTCCGAAGACCCACATACCACGTTATAGACGTGAATGCTTACGCAGCATTTCCTCGAGAGATTGGTCCAAATTCGTCTGGCCGGGTTCCAAGTCCATGGCCTCAAACTAGCGAGCGCTGGGCAAACGACTATGTCGGCCCGGAAGTCTTGGATAGGTTGCCTCAGGACCGCCGAGATGGAAGGGGAAGAGGAAGGCAGTGTACGACCTAACCCTCTCTTGCTCGCGCAATGTCAAGATAAACGCTCCTCAAAAAAAAAAAAAAAAAAAAAAAGAACGACAGTTGCCGACTGTCCGGGGTTCGTGGGATTGTCGCTCGGAGTGAGTGAATGCTTTTCACGGCGGTAAGAAGCCCTGTTCGGACTGTCGGATACGCCGAGTAGCGACGCTGGCCGATGCCGCCCGTGGCGTATCTACGACAGAGAACTTGTCGAGGAGGCGATTTGGGCGTAGGATGCAAAGGCAAATTTATCTTGAATATTTAGACGCTGGTAAGAAACTTGGTAAGCGTTCGCTCTTCGGGCGAAAAAAGGTGAGAAAGAAACCTGTAGACCCAAGGAGATGGGCGTAAACATGTTGAACATGGATCGGAACACGGACCACGGCTGCAGACGAGCAACGGGCGGGTTGACAAAGTCGGGCGCAAGAAGGACCGATGTTGGGATCAGTTGATTGACATCTGATCGTCTCGCTTCTAGACTACCGCCAGGACTCCATAACCGCCGGTGCCTTCCACGTTAGCGTTCTCTATAAAGCCCGATCTTTCCAGCTATGATTTCCCTCCCATCCTCCACATGCAGCCTGGTCAGTATCGCATCCGCCTTTCCTGCGACCTATGTCGTGCCATCGTTCTTCCTTCTGTATCGTTATGGGTCGCTCTCAAATTTCTGGGCATCCACCTGGGGCCGATTCTTTTCCTACCCGCTTATCTCGCGTTCCTGGTGCTTTGGGCTGTCATTAAAGGCACTCTCCTGAACCTAAGGCACATGAGAACGGCCCAGCAATTCGGGGCCCAGCCTATTCGACGGGTAGTAGGCAAATGGCCGGGGAACATAGATATCCTGCTCCGGATGGTTAAAGCCTTCAAGACCAGCTATGTCCTGGATGTTTATCTACAACTATTCGATGAGTATCAATGTACAACGCTCAATACGCGAATTTTATGGGTGGATCATGTAAGTACGCCAGCATATCGGAGGCGGATTCGGCTGACCGTTTCGAAGGTCATAACGATGGATCAACAACATTCCAAATTCGTCTTATCCACGGGCTTTGGTACGTACAGACCACAGCCTCCTCGGTGTCTTTTAAATGAAGTTCTCTAGGTCACTTCTGGAGAGGACATTCTCAGAAGGAACGCATGTGAGTCAAGTGGTCGTTCATGTTTTTCGCAAGCTAATTTTTTGACTCAGGGAAACATTTCTGGGCGAGGTACGCCAAAGTATTCTTGAATCGACATAAATTTATGGTTGAGCAGGGTATATTTAATCGGGACGACGAGGTGGGATTCACCTTTTTCATAATCATAGGAAGCAATTTTCTGACTTGCCTGCAGATGTGGAAAATGGTTCGCTCTCTTGAGATCCTCCAGACCGACCGATTGACTTTTTCTTCCAGCACAGAAATGTTGCCCGACCATTTTTGCCCGTGAACGGATCTCCGACTTTGATCTCTTCGACGTATACGCGAGACGGACCTTGAACCTCATCTCGTCACTGACTGCGTCCGGCCAACCATGCGAGGTCCAAGATCTCTTCTCCCGTTTTACCCTCGACGCCGCATCGGAGTTTCTGTTTGGCACCGATCTCAAAACTCTCTCAGCATCCCTTCCGGTCCCAGGTAAAACTGTGATGGGACCAAAAGGATCCGCCACGGACGACAGCTGGGGTGCCTTTGCCAAGTCCTTCGAAATGGCGCAACAAATCATCACCGATCGTGGGCGGATTGGGTATTTATGGCCCTTGTTTGAGCTATTCAAGGATAAAACGAGGACAACACGGCTGTCATTCGAGCGTATGTTGAGGTGCTCATTCCCTGAATTTAAACTCATTTCGGAACAGATGGTTGGACCCTCTGGTCAGACGGGCGGTGGAAGACAAACGCAGGGCCGAGAAGGCCGGCATTGTCAGTCCAGTTGCGGACAAAACGTTCATGCAGCATCTTGCAGACAGTACAGATGGTAGTGCTCTCTTCATCCTTTTTTCTACAACGTTAATCTTTCCACCAGATCCTGTCCTCATCCGTGACCAGTTGCTCAGTGTATTATTAGCTTCAAGAGATACGGTGTGTTTGGTGTCTGCGCTACTCTGTTTCCAACTACAATCTGACGTCGAAAATTAGACGGCGTGTCTACTGACTTTCATCACCTATTTTATGGCTATTTATCCCGATATGGCCCGCAAACTCCGGGCCGAGGTCCTCGAGCACTGCGGCCCACACGGAGCGCCGACTTACGAGAACATCAGGAACATGAAATACAGTACGTCTGTGCCTCGCTATTTCAGAATCGCCTCATATATCTGCATGTAGTGCGTGCAGTGATAAACGAAGTCCTGCGTCTGTACCCGCCCGTACCTCTCAACGTCAGGGAATCGCGCGCCGAGGCATGCACATTGCCTCCATCCGACGGCTCATACGCCAACGACGACCCTCGTCCCTTCTACATGCCCGGCGGAACAACCATAATGTACCTGCCCCTCCTGATGCAGCGCAACCCTGCGCTGTGGGGCCCGGATGCCGATGTCTTCGACCCCGAGCGCTGGCTCCATCCGGATCGCATCTCGAAATTCGTCGCCAACCCCACGATGTACGCCCCATTCAGCGCCGGCCCCCGCATCGTGAGCATTCCATCTGTCCGTCTGTCCTTGGCGCGCGTGTTGAAACCGGATGCCCACAGTGCCTGGGCCAGAACTACGCGTACAACGAGGCGTCGTACTTCCTCGTGCGGTTGTTACAGGAATTCGACACGTTCACGTTGGCGCCTGAGTTCCAGCCCGCGGGCTCGCTGCCGCCGCCGGAGTGGAAATCCCGCAAGGGCCGGCAGGCGATCGAAAAAATATGGCCGGCGGCGGCGATGACGCTATACATCAAGGTTTGTTTGCGCCAGCTCCTTCTCCCCCCCCTGCGTCTAATATCCATACGTGCAGGGAGGTTTGTGGGTTCGATTTGGTAAAACCGGGGTTTCGGCATAGAGCATGGTCTGGCACAATCTGTATCATAGTGTATTATATCTCGTTGAAGGGTTTGACTGCATGCGTAAGGGTCGACCACTGGAAGACATGGTATTAGCAAAACAAGACGATGAATTTCCGGGGCGCGCGTGCATGTGGGAGCTAGATACTAGTCGGAGGCGACGCTCTCAGCATCATCCACAATCGGGCGTATGAAGAGCATCTGAATCGAAGGGAATGCCGCGCGGAAGGGGGCCTCGAGGCCTAATGTTGGGTCCGTGATACCAACTTTGTATAGCTTGCAGCCCGATTTCGATATGAGCGAAGCCAGCGAATCGATTGGGTCTGGTCCCAAGAATCGCTCGGGAACCTCCAGATCGCCCAGTGCAGGGACGATAAAGGTTCGGAGAGTATTTATAGGTGCCATTGTGGTGGGGTAGACCTCCTTGATTGCCAGGGTTAACAAGGATGGAAGCGTGACGGCCCCATCGCTGACAACGTCGTCCGAATCGTTAAGTTCCAGTACACAATGGACCAGATTGGATGTTTGCTGCAGAATGGGGACGCATTCGTGCAGGTAAATCATGGCCAACGTCAACGAAGTCAATTGCACCCAGGGTAAAATGATTTTTTCAGCGGCGTAAACGTTCAGGACGACTGTGCGCAACAGAGGCGCTCCACTTCGTAATAAAACAACAGGATAGCTCGAGCTACCGCTAAGCCATAAATCAAGGTGCCGGAGCAGAGACATCGGGCCATCAATGCGAGGATAATTGTCGATAAAGTGTTCGGTAAGGAGAAGCGTCAAGTATTCCCAACGCGCGCAGTGAGGTATAGCAGCGGCAAGAAGCTCTGGCCCGTAATGGTCGAGGCCAGGACTTAATTCGAGTGGATCCATGCAGATGGAGAGCGGGCATGAACCGGAACGGCTGAGCACGGTGGACACTACGTCCGGGATACTGTGGTTCCAAGATATGTCTGCCGCCCTCCAAAGCGCAGGGAATGACAAGGCTATTTTCCGCCAGCCACGGCAAATGTGGGTCAGAAAGATTGGGGAGAGAGGGCCGGTGAGTGGCGGGCACTTGGGGTAGATTGGAAGGAAGCGGGTGAAAATCTCGCAAACGATTTCATTCGGCAGCGTCAGGACCGGATAGTTGTAGGCGTCCAGCCGCCCTTGCACCAGTGATCTCTCACGTTGCAACACGGAGAGGGAGCGCTGGAGATCCTGGATTTGGGCATCGAGGTCGGCGATGCGCGCGCGATCTGCTGCAAGCATGCTGAGCTTGGAATCTAGCTGAATATGAATGGGAGATGAGACGGTGCTGCAGATATGTGTTCTCATAGAACATACCGTGTAGGTTTGCAGCTGGTTGGTTTCAGAGGCAGGCGGGCCGGCGCGACGTGGAGATGAGCGAGGGAGTGTGACACTGTGAGATCAAACACAGTCACTCAGCTATATATAGAATGGGGTAAGATCAAGATAAGATTACACTGATTGGCGACCAGATGCTCTCTCTCTCTCTTTCTCTCCGACTCGCATTCGTTAGGGATCCCGGGGTCTGATCCGTTCCTCATACTCGCTGCTTCTTGTTTTTTATATATTCAAGCTAGGAGGGCCTTGGATACTGGGTACCAGCGAAGCCGTATGCTTGCCAAAGAACAGATGCACATTGCACACCGACACCCGACCGACACCCGTACTTATTTCAAGACAGAGCAAGGAGGAAAAAGATAGGTTGCGCGCACATCCACGTTGTTCGACGGCTGGTCTCATGCCAACCATCAGGTTGTTGATGTGTCCGTCCGTTAAATCTGGGTCGAAGCCTGGTTGCGCGGGGCGAGTGAACTCTGCAAATGGCTGATCAAAGATTCGCTGATAGAGGGAATTGAAAATCTGTTAGGGTGTCTATCATCGCCCGAAATATGACATACAAAGTCTGGGCACGCAGCTTGCCGACAGGCTTTCTCCCTACCTCTTTCTGCAGGCTTCGGGTCGTACCCACCATTGTGCTGGTTCGCCTCGACATACCGTCTATGGTGAGAATGCCATCACTTTGGAGGCTGGCATGGCTGGGTCTCGTTCCTATTGTGGTTATGGCTGCTGGAATAACGGTCAACGGGCTTACTTGCCCGGATTCAGACAAGCGGGGAAACAGCTGGACGAACACTGTTTTTAATGTTCGCGATAATACTATCAAGGAGTGTGATTACTCAGGCGGGGCTTTGTGCGCCTACTTCGCCAATGTGAGTTGCCATTCGCCTTATGTTATTATATTTGACAAGGGCGCTAAATCGGCGTCCGAGGTCTTTAGGGCATTGTCAATCCTGCCAACTCCACAGATGAGGATAATGTGTGCCCGGACGAGCTCTTGGGTGTGCCTTCGAATTCGTGTGTACTTTCTGGGTCCTACAGTATTTCAGTGGACTGAAAAGCAGTACATATACACAGTGCTACCTCGGCGGCTACCGCGCAGTCCCCTCCAACAAATTCTGCGAGCAAAAGCTCATCAGCAGGACACACCTCTCAGTCTCAGCCGTTGTCAAGTTTTGACCCGAGCTCGGCGTCGCGGAGTGCGTCTTCCACTGCGCCGACCAGATCTCAAACCAGCGAGACGGGATCGGGAACCGTACGGAGTCCGAACACCTCAAGTGACTTGACACCGAGTTCAAGCTCTACGAGCACATCCCCCCAGGCGAATAGGTAAATCTTGATTTTGACGACGAACGTATATGTACATCTCACAGCTCTTCAAAGAGCCAAAATACGGACTGCCGCAATCGCAGGGTCCGTTGTTTCCTTTGGTTTCGTAGTGGGAGTCGTTCTGTTTGTTCTCTGGATCAGACGACGCAGACAGAGACTCGGTCAAAACACACACCCGGAGCAGTATGTTGGCGATCCTATGACCGAGAGGTCGCCAGGAAGACGACGGAAACTTCATATTGCCCCTTTTGGAATTGCGCTCGTCTCGGCGCGGCGCGATCAACGACGGGTTGAAGCAGCTGCGGAGAGTGACGTTGTCCCGATTGATAGGAGGGAGGATGGGACGAGCAGAGATGAGGCTTTGACTGAGCGACTGCGCCGAATTGAAGTGCAGTTGCAGACTCTGCTGGACATGGAATTGCCTGAGGGGGCACCGCCCAGCTACAGAAGTTAAATCATCGGGATAAGGGCCGTGTTTTGTAAGTTAGTGTACGATGTCTGTCAAACAGCCTTGATTTCGGTCCGAAAGTGGACATGGTATAGGTGCTGGATGCATAGCACGTCTTTGTCTCTCGACGCTCGGTCAGACGTAACAAACAAAGGAGTAACAACGCTACTGCCCTCCCACCGTTGTGGCGGGAAGGCTTCTTGGTGGCACGAGCGGCAGATTATGATAATTTACAGGCATATTAGTGTGGTTTTCCGGAATCATGCTCGGGCGGACTGCGGTTTGTTGTCTCTGTCCCGCACATGTCACTGGACGACATGGGGTTGGACTTGAGGAGCGGCCCGGTTTTTGAACCAGCGATCATTTTCTTTTCCCACGGTTCAATCTTGTCTTGGTGCTCATCAGAGCGAGGAGAACGTACATCACTCCTCATCTCCCAAAGTTGCGACGCCTGAGTTCGGATGAGCAAATTGATTGATTATTAGTGTATGCGATAGTAATAATGATAGATGTGTAAAATCTTGAAATAAGGTCGATGTACAAGTCGTTAATGTGATAATTCCGTTTCTACCGGGTTGTCCGCCCGTATCCGTAAGATATCGGCTCGCTGGAGGTTGGCTTCATTACAGAGAGATCGGAAGATAGAATCCTCCTTGTCGTAAAGGCCAAGCACAGTGTCGAATTCCGCAACTTCTCCTTGATCCATGACGACAATACGATCATAGTATGCTGGCGGATTCCAGGTTAGTAACACACGGCATTTATTTATTTCGTGCATAACTAACGTACCGATAGTGTTCAGGCGATGTGCGATGCAGAGCAGAGTGGATGTCGCGAACTCTGTCCGGATGGTACGCTGTAGCTTCGCATCTGTCTCGACATCAACGCTGCTTGTAGCCTCATCCTAAAGGACGACTTAATACCTTATGCCAGCGTGGTAGATTCAGGAAACGTACCAAGATGATGATGCGACTATTTTTGACGAGAGCTCGACATAATGCGAGCAATTGCTTCTCCCCGGCGCTGTAGTTTGATCCTGTGAGGGAAGGATGTTCAGCACCTTGCTGAACGTGATTTGGGCGGCAACAGCCTATACCTTCATCCCCAATGGTCGAGTCCAAACTGAACTTGGAGTCAGCCGTGGAGTTCAGAGGATCACCTTCGCGAGGAAGAAGCCATGCACGTTGGAGCACAGATATTAGCTCCGCATCGGTCTTCGTGGCCTGCGGATCCCTGTATAGTCATGTAAGTGGGTTTCAGCTAGCACACTGGATGGTCGCACAGATTTTCCCGCAAAGTACCGAGGAATAGGACACTGTCTTGGGGGACGAGAGCAAGACTGTGTCTCAAGACATCGAGCCCAATGTTGCGAGTGTTGTAACCGTCGATCGTGATTTCCCCAGTCTGGAGCTCGACCATCCTATGAGTCATGAAATTATGAACATCGACATCCACTGTGAAAGAGCTTACCGGAAGAGTGCCTGTACAAGAGAGCTCTTTCCTGGAGCAGATATATCTTGTCAGAGTGTGACCCGTCCCGTAAAGCAATACCCACCGGCTCCGGTTCTCCCGACAATACCAACCTGTGAGGATGAATTAAATCAAGTAAGTGAAGAACAACGGCTAGGTGAGGAATGTTTGCCTTCTCGCCGGGCCTCAAAGTGAAGGTGACACCCTTCAAGACCAGCGGTAAACCTTCACGATATGACATGTCGACGTTTTTGAAGATGATTTCGCCACGGTCTGGCCACGAGTTCGGAGGGTCCTCCAGAGTCGCGGCTGCGCCTTCACCAGGCAGCTCCGCGTATGCGATGAGACGTTCGACGGAGTTCATGTTTTGCTCGTTTTCGGCGAAGAAGGCGACTATTTGGGCTAGTCGATCTACATAAGCAGCTGGATTCGGCAGCAACATCTACGCGACTTACAGAAGACCTGCGTTACTAGGCCCCTGTCAGTTTGAAAAAATCAGGGGAAGCTAAACTCACTAGTGAGCGCGTAAGACAAGACTACGCCTATTCTCGAAGGATTTACGGTGTTGCGGCTTGACATTTAATTAGCAGAAGTACAGACAAATCGATGGCACTGCTCTCACAATCCAGCAGCAAATAGTGCGATCCCAAAGATAAGGATATTCCCAAAAAAGTCTAGGCGCAGAGCAAGCCATAGTTGTACTGCAAGAAAGTGAGTCAAGGAGCCTCGGAGGTGAGAGGAGTCGTACGGGTAATGGTCATGAAGTAGGCCCTGTTCTCCAGATCCAAACCATGTTCGGCTGATTTGATCGCTGGTTCCTACAATGATGTTAGAACTTCTGATTGTGCATGCAGCTTAGCGTCACAAACCTGCTCTCGATATGCACGGATGGTGGCCAGACCGGTCAATGTTTCTTAAAAAACTACAAGTCAAGGTTCGCGCGGACAACCGGGACTAGAAAACGCACCGGTGTAGGAAGCATACAGCGCTGATCGCATGAGGGAGTCCAGTCTTTTAGTCTCTACCGAAGAGCGCCGATAGTAAGTTGACACCAGGTAGTATAAGATCGCCAGCGGGGCGAAGATGATGCCGAGCAGGGGGAAAGTGTAGAAAACAAGCCCCACGGTGCCAATGACGGAGGTAGAAACTGTCATGAGCGCCATGAGAGTCGTCGGCAAATCTGTGTCCAACGCGTCCTGATCCTTGACCAGTCTTGACAGAATTCTCCCTGAAAAATCAATGTAGTCCAGATTAAGATTTCGAGCAGTGAGTGACGCCTACCCATCGGCGTGGTGTCGAAGAAGGACAAAGGAGAACCCAAGACGTGGGCCAGGGCGTTCTTGAAGAGGCTCAGACTAGCCGTCAAACCTGCAAGGCTGTGTAGGAAATAAAATCAGTTACTTGCGCAGAGGTACGCAAAATTAAACAGTGCACGAACGTAAAAGCGAAGCTCGTCAAGGAAACAAAAAGCGCATGACCAAACGCTAAACCGGCATAAACAGCCATGTAATCCCCTTGGTGGAACCCGCGAATGCTGCTGGAAGTCCAAAAACCGAGGAATAGACTGTTGCCGACTGGCGTGATGCACATGTACTTGAGTCAAGGCAACTCTGATGACAGGATAATTATGACTCGCCTTCAGCAGCTTGAAGAACACAAGCAGAAGGAGTATAATCGGGGCCCAAACCAATGTACCCGCATGTTTGAGGTACTTTCCGTACGTCTCGAAGGTGACTGCGCCGGTATTCCGTTCCTCGATTTGCATTAGAGCGGGGGCCGTTTCGGCGGTCTTTTCCTCGTGCGCCACCATGGCAGCCTTTACCCCCTTCCCAGTGGAGGCGTGCTCCGGCGCGTGGTCGAGGTTTCCGTACTCTTCCATGAGTTGCGAAAATACAACACCCTCTTTCATGAGCGTCTGCACGAATCGCACTTGAGCGACTGGTCCGCGGAGAAGCACGAAACAAGTGCACACCTCGTACGTGCCCTGTTCCTTGATTATGCCGTTGTCCATAACCTATATAATCTTCGCTTAGCCAGACACAAATCCAATCCGGACAAGAAACCGAACTTACATAAATGTAATCCGTTTTGTCCAGCACTTTGAACTTCATGTCAGTCACGGCTACCGGTGTACTGTAGGTTTACCCGACGTACCGTGGAGTGCGTGAGTGACAAGAATTCGGGTGCGGTCGGCCAGCGGTCCGTGAAGAATACAGTCTTCGAGGATCGCTTTACCCACGTAAGAATCCACGGCGCTGAGCGGATCATCCAGGAGGACGATATCGGTAGAGGCGTAGGCGGCCCGAGCGAGCGATATACGAGCCTGAGCATATATAATCAGTAACCTGAATGCATGCGCAGGAATACCCGCTGCGCGCCTTCTGTCCACCTGAAAGATTGATTCCCCTCTCCCCAATCTACATAGCTCCCGTATCAGTATCGGGTTTTGTCTAGCAGAGACACAAATACTTCAGTTTCTTCCCCGTGAGGCAGGACCTCAAGGTCGTGCTCTAGATTGCATGCTCGGATGATTTGGCGGAATCTGCAAAATAGATTAATCGCGGACGTGAGCGGAGTATATGAGCGCGTACTTCTCCTCGTCTTCTTCCTGGCCGAAAACGATGTTCTGCCGCAAAGTAGCATTTCGAATCCACGCAGTTTGCGGTACGTATGCCATCGTGCCTCCGAAGACTACCTAGGAAGGAAGGACCAAATCAGCGGTTGAATAAAGCCGGAGAAAGGTGGTGGACGCACCCTGCCAGCTGTCCGCCGCATCTCGCCGATGAGCCCCTGCAGAATGGAGCTCTAGAAAGTTCTGGATCAATAACATGCTACCTGCTTCCGAGTGCATTTACCCAAATTCAACGCACCTTGCCGGAGCCGACTTTCCCGACGATCGCCACGAACGCGGCCTTCGGCACGCTGAACTTGAGATTTCGCAACTCAAATGGCTTCTCTTCCTCATGAGGTGTCGGGGTCGTTCCTTCCATCGGCGCCTTCTCGGTGGTGGCGGTAGTAGTAGTCGGCAGCTCCGTCCCCGTCTCCTTCTCCTCCTTCTCCTCCTCCTTTCCCTTGGCCTTCCTCTTCGTCTTCGATGTCGGTTCCACCTCACTCTTCCCCTGAGGTTCCGCCACGGCCAGCTCCCACGTGAAGCTCGCGCCGTCCACATCCACCGCGTCCTTCCTGTCGGCATCGATCAAATACGGCTCGGGGAGCTCCTCTGCGGTCAAGAACGCGCCGATGCGACCGAAGGCGACGATTGCGTCCGCCAGAGCTGATAGGACGATAGGGAGGAGGGTGAGCGGCGCCTGGATGATCTAGAGTAGCGCGGGAATTATCATATATTGAGCATGAAGGAGTGAGGGAGGGAGTCGAATGAAATGGAGGGAAGGCGGGACGGGACGCACGTTGAAGAGCTGCAAGGAGCTGAAGATGATGGCGACGTTGAGGTCGTGGCCGGTCAGCGCGTATGTGATCTGGGTTCAACATTGGTGTTAAGCTATGCCACCCACAGCTGACAGCAAATAAATACATACGAACGACAGGACCGTCGCAAGGACCGGAGTCAAAGCCACCAGCGCGATGAGCGCTGAAAGGGCGAGGCTATGGGCCGGCCGTGTAAGCAAGCCTGAGAAGGAGGAGGAATATTAAAACAACATACCCAGACTTTCGCACAGTGGCGATTTCACGCTCCCGCAGCGTCAAAATTCGATGCATGTAGAAGCTCTCCCAGGCATAATATTTGACCAGTCGAATACCTTGCAGCACCTGCGCACCGGGTCAGGTTTGGAGAGATGAGACACGAGTGTCGTACCTCGTTCGACAGCCGGACGCGCGCGTCGGTGATTTTGACGCCCTTTTTGCGTTGGGAGAACATTATCGTGACAACTATAGCCTGTAGCGGGAAGCTGAGGATAATGACACCCAGGCCCACGAGGGCCGAATAGCCGAGCTGAGAACGCACGAGTTAATAGGACGCGAGCGCGATGAAAAGAAACACGTACATTGTTAATGAGCAGGCCAAAACCGACAATAATCTATAGGTTCGAAATCAGCTGCGGGTACAGAGCGAGCAGTATGCATGTAGCTACCTGGATCGGAGAGATCCAAATACTGCGAGCATTGATTAGGCGCTAAACACATATGGCTGGCCTAAACTCACTTGTGACCCAACATGCAAAACTGATCTAGTCGCACCGAATCTGTGGAGATAATTGTTGTGGTTTGGCCGACGGTGTGCTCGAGGCGTGCGCGCGCCGACAGACGCAGTGACTTGCGGAACACACTGCCGATAATTCCCGTTCGCACAGACAGACCAACCGTCCGCATTGCTGTGCGGGCATCGGCGGAAGTTCAGTTATCTCGGGACCGGGAGTACGCACCTTGCTGAGAATGATTCGTCATTATACTCGAGAGCTCTGGAAAAGCATAAGCGAGAAATATGAAAACGAGGGGGAGTTTTACCTTGCATAACGAAGAGAGCACACGCGAGACCGATTCCATAGCCAATGCCACGCGGTTTGGGGAGGAGTCCTGACGTTTTTCTCTGCCTCGGTTGCATGGTAAATGATGTACGATTCAGTCAGCCATGTCAGAATGACTTTCGTTAGCAGAGGGGTTGTTGTTTTTAATGTGTCTGTAAGGAAATTAGTAGTGCAATATTCGTGGGACGGGATTTACGGACCGGCGAAAAGTTTGAGTACACCCCCGACGCTCCAGATACGCCAGCGGAAGGTGCGAAGTACAGCCCGGAACAGCGATGAATCGTATGATCCCTCGCCCGCTAGGTCTCCCCATTTTCTCATGAACTGATTGGACAGAAGACGGTGCCACTGGCTGCGCGACCAATTCGTTGGATTTTTCGCGATATGCTTTGGGCCGTACTTCTGGGGGGCAGCGTGGATAATAGGAGGCTTCAAGAGCATCTGTGGTGTTTGATGTTAATCGAGACCCGGGTAGTTCCCATAAATCTGGTCTGACGTTAGCCGTGGAGGTCGGCGAGTGGGCGCGGTGGGCGCTACTTACCCTCTTTTTCCAAAGGCCGCGAAAATCCGACTTGGAGAAACGGATCGAGCCAGGATACGATTACTTGGCCAAGGTACCTGCAACATTGTCAAGGCCACAGAAATGGTATCCCAGTTGTAAAATCGTACGATGCAGAACTCTCCGGTATTTTCTTGCCGGCCCCGAAACCTGCAGGCGCAGGAGGCGGATCGAATGGATTAGAAAAACGCATGTCTTCTGGTGCCTTCAGATAACTACGCTTTTATGTAGAAAGCGGAACAGTTGAACGCGTCGGCCGGCTTGCGTGTCTGGTCACGCGAATGACTCGAACAACCCAGGCGGTCGGGCCCGCCTACTCCCGCGATGCTCCGAGTGAGAATTATCACTGAACTATCACTCAGTGCTCACTATCTTGGTCTGTTGGCCGGGCCGAGAGATACGGAAGACGCGTAAAAGGCAGGATTCCGAGGATACGCTGTAACACGATCAAGGACACATCGAAAATGGTCCGGGCGGGCGAACAACGGGCGAACGAGAGTTATGAGCGGGCAGCAGTGGCCGTGAAGAATGAAGCTGATCTGATTGATTTGTGTGTGTTATTATGATCCGGAATGTCCCGGGCCAAGCTTGATGTTGAAACACTAGGCAAGTACATACATTCAATTGACGGTTTGTTGACGGTCCTGCTTTCAGCTGATATGAAAAACTCAAGGTGACTGGTGCGGGACAGTGTCGGGATGATCTCGATTCCGATCCTAATCAGAAAAGCTGCAAGCTACATCAGCAAATCCTGATGTCTGCCGTATAAAGGTCCCCCCTTACGTAGCAATACTTACGTGGCAATACGGAGGGATACGTATCCGGCTTTAAACACGTATTGCTGTGTATTGCCACGTATTTTACGTATCCCTCCGTATTGCTATGTATTGCTACGTAAGGGGGGACCTTTATACGGCAGACATCAGGATTTGCTGATGTACCCAACCCAAATATGTAAGCCCTCGTACAATGTTATCGTTCTGAGCTCCAGTGCAGTCAACTGCCAGAGGCATGCAAATGCTATTATCTGAAGCCCGGCCTTTTAAAAAATCAATTGTCCGTCCGAATTCCGCGTGGTTATCCATTTTCATGAAACCATGGTACCATTCAGTCCGGACCGGTACAGAGAGCGACAGGCAATACTTGGAGCCAGGGCGGATCCTCTTATGAACATGGCAATGATTGTGCAACTCGGGGGGTGTTCTTCCAAGATTCTTTCAATTGTTAGACACTTCGGTGTTCGATGCGGCGCACCGCGGCAGTCTCCACATGCATTTCAAGTTTCTACGATGTTAGGATTGGGTCTACACCACAATTCAAAGTTACGCAGCTCGATGATTCCTCGGCTGCTTTGAGGAGAGTTGAGCCCCCGCTCCAACCTGCTTCAACTGAACTTGCAACAACGCCTTTCGATTGCATAGATGATAGAGCCGAGGCCGCGGACATCCGTCGGATATATTCGGCCAACATCTAGCTGACCCATCAGCGCGGCTATAGCGAACTCATGGCTTCCTTTCTGCGTCCACTGCTGCAGCGAACCGTTCGACTCGGCGGGAAGCACGCGAGCCCAGGACTCAGGCTGTATAGCGCGCAGACCGCCCGCTCGAACTCTGGACGGGTTGCTCTAGTGACGGGGATCTGTGGAATTGCAATTGGTTTCGGTGCGGCCCAGTTTCTCCCTCAAACAAAGGCCTCCGAAATCCCCCACAAACCTGTGTATGGGACGGTGACGGACTTCGATCACGCTATCGAGGATCTGAAGCATATCTTTTCGACACGGCTGGGAGTGATATCCACGGACCCTGACGACCTCAAATTACATGGTCTGTCGACAAATACATATCACACCGGTACCGTGCCAATTCCTTTTTGGCTTCACAGATGGTTCAAATTGTTCTCAGGCGTCGACCACAGCGTGGTTGTGTATCCAGAATCTACGGAGGATGTGGTTAAGATTGTCAAGATCGCTAACCAATACAGGATGCCAATAACGGTTTGCTATCCGCACAATTGTGGCTGATCCTTTTCTGACGGCTTCGCAGCCCTATTCCGGCGCCACGAGTCTCGAAGGACAATTTATCGGTGTAAGTGAATGAGCTTTTTCAGACGGATATTCAACTAATTATATTTGTTGGATGCTCGATGCAAATCTTTTGAATAGCATCCCGGGGGCGGCATCTGCATGGACATGACTGGGATGAATAAGATCCTGGAAATTCACGGTAAGTGAACCATATTTGCACCGAACAACATGTGAACAATTGCTTTCAGAGGCTGATGCGGATGTTGTCTGCCAGCCTGGTTTGGGCTGGATGGAACTGAACGAGACTCTGCAGAGCGAAGGTATCGAGTTTCTGTTTGTTTGTTTAAACACACAAATTTGCTCATTGCAACAAAGGCATACCACTTTTCTTCCCCGTATGACAGCTACCCTTGCCCCAACACGCTCAGAGTTTACGCCCACAATTAGATAGATCCCGCCCCGGACGCAACGATAGGTGGTATGGCGAGTACCGGTTGCTCTGGGAGTACGTCTTTACATAGAACCCGGTGTGGCTGCTGAAGACCAGCTAGCGAACGCCGTCCGTTACGGCACTGCGAAAGCGGAGTGGTTCCTCAACGTCACCGTCGTTTTGCCCAGTGGAGAGGTTATAAAGACGCGTCGCCGGTCCCGAAAATCGTCTGCAGGATTTGATACAACCAAGCTATTCATCGGCGCGGTACATTTCTCTTGATAAGATCTTATCATTTTATTGAGGCCCGTCGACAGGAAGGGACCCTGGGGATTATCACAGAGGGTATCGAAACATGACTTTCGATTTTTCAACCACTGATCTTGTATTATGGCAGTCACCCTCCGCCTGGCGCCCCTCCTCCCAACCACGGTGGCTAGCGTGCAGTTTCCCGATGTAAAAGCTGCGGTAGAAGCGTCCATACAGATATTACGGTCTGGAATCGCTGCTGGTATTCGTGAGCGATAATTCTGCCGTGTCCCTCGCGTTCTGTACTAAGTTCGTGAAGAATGCGTTGAACTAGTCGATGACACCTTCATGGCGGCGACCAACAAATATGGTCGGTCTTCGGAGCCAAGTTTTTCCTCCCGCGAATTCATAGTACCTCCTTGCAGGCGTCTCACAGCACAAGTACGCCGAGTCCGACGGGTTGTTTTTCAAGTTCCAGGGGCACTCCCCTGCATCCCTCGCGGAGACTGCACGTGTGGTCAAAGAGATATGCACGAACCACGGCGGGACGGGGTTCCGGCTCGCAAATGGCGAACAAGAGGCGCATGACATTTGGCAGGACCGGAAGAACGCGCACCACTCGGGGATGGCGCTCGTTCCCGGCGCCAAAGGATGGGCAACGGACGTTTGGTGCGTCTTCAATTTATTTCATGCTGTTTCGTGTGATTAAAGGCAGGTAAAAGTGTCCCGGTGTCTAAACTCCCCGAGCTCGTGCTGGAGACGAAGAAGGATCTGGAACGCATCGGGCTGCCGTATACCATCGTCGGGCACGTCGGCGATGGGAACTTCCACGCGCTGATACTTTTCACGACGGACGAGGAACTGAAGATCGTCCAGGATGCTGTTCACCGGATGGTGGTGCGGGGCGATTGCGCTTGATGGAACTTGTACGGCGCTCTTATGTTATCCTAGTCACTCTGCATGCATCGTTGACGGACTCCTGGGCAGGCACGGGAGAACACGGCGTCGGGATCGGCAAGCGAGATTTCCTCGTCGAAGAGCTCGGGGCAGGGACAGTAGCCTTGATGAAGGCGATCAAGCGCACGGTGGACCCCTTGGGACTGCTCAATCCCGGCAAGGTGAGTGCGCTTCACACTCTTTCGCATAGTCTCATTGCGTGCAAGTTGTACCCTGACGACAAGGACACGGATTTTCAGCATCATTGATACACTAGAGTTACATATGGTCGGGTGGCGAGATGATTGCAGGTGGCACTTATGACCGGAGCGTTCATCGTTGCTCCTTTTGGAATGTCTTCAACTTGATATTTGGCTGTTTAAGGAACTGTACACTATTTGCTACCTCTATTCATCCTCTACAGACGCGCCTTGTCCTCTACATCCACAACATTAGGATGCACTAGTGTGTGGTTCTTCAACCAGGGATGGTCAAGCGCTTCCCGAACGGAAAGGCGTTTTTCCGGAGCGTCGCGCAGAAATTGCCTCAGCAAGTCCAAACCTACGAGAGCAAGTGAGTCGTGGATGGAAACGGACATCAGAAAGCACACACAAGCCTCAAAAGCCTCAGAGCGATCCGGACCCAACAGGCGACGCTGAGTGAGCGGGTGCCCCTCCGGCGAAAGACTGAGCCCGTTTGCGGAAGGTACACCGTCGTGGGCGTAGCGGATCTTCTGATCGTACTCAGCAGACGGCAAACCATAGACCGTATGTGTGCCGTCCGCGGCAAATGAGAGCACCTCGTACGGGATGCTGACCGGAAACTGAAGCTCGGAAGGCGGCGGGGCGGGGCGCAAGCAGGTCTCCAATTCGTTCCACCGCAGATCCGAGGCCATGTTGAAGTCCTCTTTGAGCTCGCGCCAGGGAGTTTTGAGCAGGAGCCTGGAAAACTCGGTCAGAAGGACTGCAAGGCGACGATGAAATGCAACCAACATGCGAAAGAGAATGATACCGACGCCCCAGCTGTCGGCGCGTATGTCGGTATGGTGATCCAACGGCCGAGATAGCGCGGTCTCTGGGGCCAGGTACTCGTACCAACCTGGCGAACGGGGGCCGAAGCATTCCTGATGTGCGATGAGTGTAACGAATGTAGGAGATGGAAATTATATATACCCTCGTATTTGACGGCTCGTACCGCTCGGCCCAGCCAAGGCCGCTAACCTTGATAAAGAGAGGATCGTTCGACTTGATGAGGATCGTCTAGCGGGGGGTTCAAAAAGACGATAGCGTGAAAAAGAGGCTAAGGAACACACCTCCAGGGTCAAATTGCGGTGACAGATTCCAAGGCCATGCATATATGCCACCGCCTGGCAAAGCTGGTACGCCATGTCGCGGCAAACATCATGGGCTAATCAAACGCAACGGTACACGAGCGCGGCCACCGTGGGCAGAAAACCACTTACGAACACCCATTGGGTACATTTAATCTCGCCATTGCCTCTCGTCCACACGGGAGAGATAGTCGGAAAGAGTGCCACCGGCCATCAATTCCCTTGCAACGACTGGAAGCAGGGTTAATAACAGCAGGGTGGCACAGCTCAGAACTCACGATTTTGGCGGTTGGTGGCGCCCTTGTAATAAACGGCCAAGATTTCAACTATGTGCGGATGGTGGAGGGTTACCGCGAGATTCACCTACGTAACAAAATTAGCTCGATCAGGCTTTGAACTGGCGCAGATCCTCACCCGTTCAACGAAATCCTCTTGGAGGCGGACTAGATCCGCCGGCGTGTAAAGGTCATAGGGATCACGCTTTACAGCATACAGGATAAGCACGGAATCATAGGCGTTCGGACCTGTCGTACCATCTCGAGCACCCGAATAGCGACGACTCGGGAGGTCTGCATATCTATGGCCTTGTAGACGTTGCCGTCCGCGCCACGGTGGATGTAGTTCACCCGGCTGTAGTCGTAATCCACCCCGCTAGTCCGGAATATGGAGGAAGACATTAGAGGAGTAAGGTTGAAAATTTACGGGTCTGGTGGGATTGAAATAATTTGGGTGGATGGCAGCGGGAGGCTCTTTATAGTGAAGCTCGAGGACAAAGCAGGAGCATTTTTATAAGCGAGACAAAGGAAGGGGTCCCACCGACCAAAGCGTTCGGTGGCCTCAGCGGACTATGATATGTGCTCAAAGAGGATACTATGTCCCAAATAAGATCAAAGGGAGAGCTGAGTTCCCCAAAGCGTCGAACCTCGAGGGCGGGTTGGGCCTTGGTCGTTTGGCCGCCAGGTTCAATGGAATGGGGGACTTCCGGGATGACCGAGAGTTTGAACGCGTTCTAACGCCAAGGAAAACTCGACCCAAGCTCTAGCCAAAATCATCGTTGGGTGTGAGGTATGCGACTTCAGGTATGTAGAAAGCTGAGAAGGCCTATGACCCCAAAGATACCGTTTCGAAGCCGGGGGTACTCATTCTGGACCATCCATGGTCAGTGGAGGTACACAGAATGCAAGTAGATATTGAAGCTCACAATCAGGATCGAAACATATCCTACCAACGGTATAATGCTGCCACAAGACGGTGTATCAGATAGAGAGGAGTGAAAATACAGATGGAATATCAGCGTACCAGCGAACTCGCCCCACGACATGCTTGGGCTCCAATCTCTCAAGTCCTTGATACAGGGATATGTCGTCGAGATCATTGTTATCACCCTTGGTCAAGAAAAGGTGGGATCTGTTCAGACAGTCAGAACTGTTGTCAAATTACAGGAGCTATGCCAAACTAGGAGACCCACGAGTTCTCAGGACCAGTATGGGTTTGCATGACTCGATGGACAATTGGGATTGCTTCGCCCGCGACTTGATACACGGTAATGTCTCCAGTCACGTAGTTCTGGGGGAGATTATTAGAGAGGAAGAGTAGGTCTCCGCGGTATATCCCAGGCTCCATCGAACCGCTGTGTCCAAGTTATTGAAATGTGGTATCAAGTCGGGTGAAATGAATCTAAGCCGCGCACCTCAACACGACAACTATAGGTGACTTGCAGTTAGTCAAAAGGCCGAGGATTGTGTACATGATGTAAGCAGAAGTCAGAGAAAGTGCAAAGCCTCGCGCTTGAAGCAGAACCTGCAGGAGTAAGTTAACGTTGAAGGATAAACGAGCGATACCGCAAGAACTTACTCGGCGTATACGGGTGGCCCGCATAGGTGGAAATGAAAGTGGGGAAGTTTGAATTGAAGGTTAGCTGACAGAACGGTATCCACATAACTTATGAGGCTCGAACACGTAGGAACACGTTGCGGTCGCTTATGTCGTGTGGATCTGATCCATTCATCTGAGTGGGGTAAAAATGGCATCGTCAGGGAAAATTCTTGCGATTAGAATGTCGCTTCCCGAGTCGTCTTTTGAGCCAAATCGTTGGAAAACGTCGGAAAGTGCGGTGATTCAAGAATCGGAGTCGAGCCTGTCTAATCTTGGGGTTCGTTAAGTTGCTTAAAAGTTAAAGTTGAGTGCCAGGGCCCAGAATACATGCACTGTGAGATCGACCGGTAGGACAAGCATTTGTCCTATCCGTCTATCGCACGTCTGGGATCTGTTCTTGAGATACTTAGGTTAACTGGGTTGGCGTGAGCAGCCGGCAACGTCCAAGTCGGAGATTCAATATTCAAAAGCAGAGAAACCTCGCAAACCCCTGTCAAGCTGTCCTGAGGACTCTCAAGGTTCCCAAACCCTTGGTGTACCTCTCAAGGGGCCTACAGCTACGTTTGAAACTCTCAAGGTCTTCCTAGATGTCCCAGGCCTAGGTGGGTTTGAAAGGCATTGTGGGCCTCGCAAGGCAATGTTTCTTGGGTTTCCTCAGCTCACACCAAAGTCGGTAATAAAGGAAAATAAATTCAACTCGGCTACAGTAACAACAGAGTAATACATCTAGTGGTTGAAAACAACACACGAATCAGGATCGAAAAAAAAAAATAGACTTGCACACACCGGAACAACTGCGCGACGGTTAACTGTTGAGGACAGCGTGTAATACAAGTCTTCAGGTGATGTTCTAAGCTAATCCGAATGATCAGCAACGGAAAAAACAACGGGAACAAAGAGTCACATCATCATCTTGGTACATTTCCTGAATGTAACACACTGGCCTAAGGTATTAACTCGCTCCTTTAGGATGAGGCTACAAGCAGCGTTGATGTCGAGACAGATGTGAAGCTACAGTGTACCATCCGGACAGAGTTCACGGCATGCATTTTGCTCTGCATCACACATCACCTGAACACTATTGGTACGTTAGCTATGCACGAAATAAATACATGCCTGTGTTACTAACCTGGAATCCGCCCGCATACCATGACCATATTGTCATCATGGATCAAGGAGAAGTTGCGGAATTCGACTCTGTGCTTGGCCTTTACGACAAGGAGGATTCTATCTTCTGATCTCTCTGTAATCAAGCCAACCTCCAGCGAGCCGATATCTTACGGATATGGGTGGACAACACGGTAGAAACTGAATTATCACATTAACGACTTGTACATCGACCTTATTTAAATTTCAAGATTGCATCTGGGTTACATATGTATCATTATTACTATCACATACACTAATAATCAATCAATTTGCTCATCTGAACTCAGGCGTCGCAACTTTGGGAGATGACGAGTAATGTATGTTCTCCCCGCTCTGATGAGCACTAAGACGAGATTGAACCGTGGGAAAGGAAAACATTAATGATCGCTGGTTTAAAAATCGGGCCGCTCCTCAAGTCCAACCCCATGTCGTTCAGTGACATGTGCGGGACAGAGACAACAAACCGCAATCCGCCCCCACATGATTCCGGAAGACCGCACTAATCTGCCTGTAAATTATCATAATCTCCCGCTCGTGCCACGAAGAAGCCTTCCCGCCACAATGGTGGGAGGGCAATAGCAGTTGTTACTCCTTTTTTGTTATGTCTGACCTAGTGTTGCTGCGACTCTCAACTCCAACCCCCCCAAGTCGAGTTGATGAAGTCACTTGATGAAGTCAACTTGAGTCGAGTCGAGTCACTTGGTGTGACTTCGTCCGACTCCGGAGTCGAAAGAAGTCGACTTGCTTGACTTGGAGCCGACTTGGAGTCGGTGGAGTCGACCATTGTACATAGGTAGTTAAATTGGCTTATATGCACCCTGGAACAGACCTGTAGTGATGTCAAGAGGGAAGAAAACCTCAAAAAATGGGCAAGGGTGAATTTCTGGGCTCAGGGGACATGATTTCGGACAAATTTTAAAAGTGGGTGCCTGTCCATACATAATTAGAAGAAATCCCAACTTTCAGAGTTTCTCAAATGGAGCCCTGATACATTTTGACAAAGACAGATATCTTACCGCTGTACCACCCCGAGGTAAACCTGACTTTAATTGACCCTCTCTCCATCGCCACTGGCCATAAAATAAACATCTAAAAAATTAGCGACTCCATCGACTCGAGTCGACTTGGGTCTACTTTGAGTGACTTGGATGTGACCAAGTCGAGTCAAGTCGAGTCGAACGTTCTTTGGAGTCGACTTCTTGAGTCATGATTTGAATTTTCAAGTCGCGGCAACACTAGAGACTCTGACCAAGAGTCGAGTGACGAAGACGTGCTATGCATCCAGCACCTATACTATGTCCACTTTCGGACCGAAATCAAGGCTGTCTGACAGACATTGTACACTAACCTACAAAACACGGTCCATATCCCGATGATTTAACTTCTGTAGCTGGGTGGTGCCCCCTCAGGCAATCCCATATCCAGCAGAGTCTGCAACTGCACTTCAACTTGGCACAGTCGCTCAGCCAAAGCCTCATCTCTGCTCGTCCCATCCTCCCTCCAATCATTCGGGTCAATCTCACTCTCTGCAGCTGCTTCAACCCGTCGTTGATCGCGCCGCGCCGAGGCGAGCGCAATTCCAAAAGGCGCAATATGAAGTTTCCGTTGTCTTCCTGGCGGCCTCTCGGCCATAGGATCGCCAACATACTGCTCCGGGTGTGTGTTTTGACCGAGTCTCTGTCTGCGTCGTCTGATCCAGAGAACAAACAGAACGACCCCCACTAGTACGAAACCAAAGGAAACAACGGCCCCGGCGATTGCGGCAGTCGGTATTTTGGCTCTTTGAAGAGCTGTGAGATGTAGATATACGTTCGTCGTCAAAATCGAAATTTACCTATTCGCCTGGGGGGGAGTGCTCGTAGAGCTTGAACTTGGTGTCAAGTCACTTGAGGTCTTCGGAATACTGCCTGACCCTGACCTCATCTCCGTGGTTGCAGTGGTCGCCGTAGAAGGGTTAGAGGATGCGCTGGCGGACCCGGTCTTGGCCTCGGCGACCGAGTGGGTGCTGCCTGGCCCTGACCTTGTCTCCGTGGTTACAATGGTCGCCGTAGAATTAGGACTCGTGGTGGTAGGAAGATGGGAGCTGGTGACTTCAGGATCTGAGGTCTTCGGAATACTAGTGGGCTCTGTGTTGCTTGTTGTGAGTTGTGTCGGTTGTGGCGCGGACGCTCCGACACTTGCGCCCGGCCCAGGCAACGACCTAGGAGCTATAGTCTGTCCAATTGGTGTTGACTGTGGGACTGTAACCGGGTCGATAGACCCAGTAATAACCAACCCCGGCGCCCCCTTCAGTGCCGTGCTTCTACATACCCAAAACAAATCATGGTCAGCTCAGGGTCCACCACCAATCAAGCAAATGCACCCACGCGAATTGAGCGCTCCCCGTGGCCTCCCGCCAAAAGTACACTGGCGAAGGGTGCGTGATCCTCGGGCGGTGTTGACTGAGGCGGAATTGTCAGTGGAAAGGAAGAAAGCAGGCAAAAGCACCTACGAAATCTCAACACACCCCGTTGCGACCCACCACGACTCAACAGCTGGAGGCAGAGACACATCTGCGGGACTGTGATCACACATATTATAATTCGACCCTCGAGGGTACCGGAAGAATGGAACAAAGAAAGAGGGCCTAAGCGCGCAGCATACACAGAAGGAAGGGCGAGCGCTGACGGTGGTGGAGGTTCTGGTAAAGACAGAGGAGGTGTGGCCACATCACCTCGCAGATCGTCGTCTCTGCAGCGCACATCTTCGGTCAATCCATCCATCTAGGGACCACGATCTGCCAGCGACGCGTTATTTTGATATGGACGGAACCGCATCTTAACCCGTATTGAGACAGTTGGTAACCGATATACCACAGAATACGCTCCTGTGAGACATCCTGGCCCGCACCTGGGTCCCTGGGTGCGAGAAAAGATGATTTCGAGGGACGGCTAATCTTCGCTAATGTGTTCCCGAGCTCTGACCCTCTATCCTAGCCTTGGCATTGCAGCGCCGTGTATGAGTCATCTCCCAGACCAAATCCTGGGCTTTGGGCAGTCGCCTTTTCAAGCCAGTTGGCAGCGCTTCCAGTGTCGAATAAGTACTTTAACTCGGAGAAAAGCATCACAGTCCCCAGGGAAAAGAAGCGCGTCGCGCTAGTAGTTGCGAGGATCAAAGATAGATACAAAAGTAGGCATCAAGATGGACGTTGCAAGCAAGTTGAGAATTTTTGATGGGAGAAAATACGCGTGACAAATCCGACTTCAGGGTTTGTACTCTTCGGATCCTAGCTGTACATACATGAAGGCAGGGGCAAAAACTGTTGACCGACAGTATATAACTGTACAAAACGCTGTGCCCCCCCGGAAAGTATTAAATAGCATGACTACGACCGCTGTCATGGTACGGGGCAAACTGTACCGACTCCGTGGTACTTGCGGGCCGCGATTCAGACGACGCATCCTCAGGTGGGGAATATGCCTGAGAAATCGCCGGGGAATGCGCAGCTCTGAGCGTCGGTGAATGCACCGCGCGGAAGACAGGGAAAGCCTGAGACTAAGAGTAGTCCTGGTGCATGACGGACCGATGGGCCGCGAACGGATCCGCCGTCCCGACAGTGTCACCACTGCTCTTCGCCGACGCGAGGTGGTTCCACGCGCCGCTGCCCGCGTACGGGGTTATGCAGCGCGGGATGGGGCTCGCGACCTGCCGCACCGCATCCGCGATGGACTCATGCGTGCGCTCCCACTCGCGCCGGTCGCGCGCGCGCCGACGGCGCTTGCAGAGCATAACGCCTACGGCCGCGAGGATGAGGAGGCACACGGGGGCGACGACACCCGCGATGATTGGGACCTGGTGGTTGGAGTGCGAAGCCTTGAGAACAGCGTGGGCGGCGGACTCGGATGGAGACACCTGCGATGAGGCCTCGGTGGGCGTCGGCAGCACGGACGGGAAGTTTGGGAGGCCTGGTGTGGGGGTGACGTCGGGGTATGTGGGGGCGGTGGTGTTGTTAGTCGCAGGAAAGAGATGAAGTCAAATTTAACTTGGAGAGGGGCCAGGTCATAGATTTTGAGAGCCATAGCTCCCGTTTGCGAGGAGTCTCAAGGCCTGGACGCGACCTCGAGAGAGAGAGAGCGGGCCGCCTTGATCGGGCTTGGCAAAGTGGCGATGCCTTTCCAGTTTCGGACACTTTTGGTGATGTCTGACCGGTGACGTAACCCTCTTCGTTCTTTGCCACTTTCACGTAACAGACTCTGCTCTGGACCAAAACTCCACAGTGTATACTGAGACTGAAAACAATGCTGTCAGCATCTAACTTGACTCGATCCCCGCAGTCCCCATGCTCAGCGCGCTTGCAGTAGATCGTGCGCGCATCACAGACCTCGATGCACAAATCCGGGACCTCGAGCGCTCTCTTTCCGTGTTGCGAAGCAACAAAGTGCTCGTGCAAGAACTTCCCGACTCCTACAAGTACCCAGTCCTGACGCTGCCGACCGAAATCGTCGGCGAGTTTTTCATCCACTTCCTTCCGATCTACCCCACCTGCCCGCCGCTTACCGGCACTCTCTCTCCAATAATTCTCACCCACATTTGCCGTGGATGGCGGGAAATAGCACTGGCGTCCCCTGTCCTCTGGAGAGCCGTAAAAATCTCTTGGAATATCGATCTGGCGCCAACTGTCCTCACCCGATCTGGTCGCTCCCCGCTCTCCATTCACATAAATGAATGGCAAAGGCCATTTGACGGGTCCACGCAAGGATTCCCCGCCACACTCCTTCCTCATTGCGCGCGCTGGGAATACTTGACCCTTCGCCTTTCCGCATATCTCGATTCCCCCCGCATCGATGCCGCAACGCCTCTGCTCCAGAGCATAGATTTGGCATTTGACAATCGCCCGGAATTCCCCCTGGTTCTATTACGCGAGGCGCCTCTGCTGCGCGCACCCACCTTGAACGATCGCGCCGCCGCGAACGTAGTTTTACCTTGGGCGCAATTGACTTCCCTGACTTTGAACACAATGTGGCTACCCGAATGCATCCCGATCCTGCAGAAGACATCCAATCCAGTGCACTGCGAACTCGAGCTTTGTGAGTTCGTCGGGGTTGAGCCTAAAATTACGCTTCCATCCTTGGAATCGTTGACATTGACGGATTCCCTCCATTCAAAGGAGCCAATGCTATCCCCTTATCTTCGCACCTTCATCACCCCCGCTCTCTGTAATCTGCAGATCCCGGAACACTTCTTGGGGTCAGACCGAATTCAATCGTTGCCCTCGTTCATTTCGAAATCAGGCTGCAAGCTGGCGCATGTGCATATCACCAGCCGAAGATTAGTGCCCGAGGCCACCTACCGCATAGCATTTCCCTCGATCCCAACGCTCTTATTCAGCCAGCCAATTCAGAGGGATTATAATTCCTCAGATGACGAGAGCGACTCTCACTCTCACGAATAACCTTCCCAATCGTACGTGCGTCTTCTAAATCGTTTGCCCTGTGTCTCCGACTCAGGGGTAAAGAATGTCTTGTAGCGACACCTATTCGATAGCCCGTCTGTTCTCTATTCACACCCCGTCTATTTTGAATTTTTTTTCCCTTTCCCGACTTCACGACAGTCGTTGCTCTTTACATCTGCTCGTAGGGCTGCCCAGACGCAAACCGAACGTATGTACGTCGCGCTAAAGTTGAAACCACTTCCATTACCTGATATTCCCGCACTGTCTCTGGCAACTCCGAGTTTGTAACCTTCCAAGCGTCGAGTGTCTATTGGCCAAGTACCGTTCAGACAATGCCAGCTGTTTCCTAGGTTCCTTGCATTTACGCGATCTGTACAGCAGTAAATGCAGGTCAGCGCAGCAGTACACCGGCTTCTTTTCCTCGCCTTCCATTTTTCATGTACGAGGGAACTAGGAACAGTTGGACGCTTTCAAGGCCATCATCAACCTAGAACCTGCGCAGCCCAGCCACCGTGCATCAGTATAATTCAGTCGTTCGATTTGAATGACCAAGAATGGTGAAATACATAGACAAGAGAGCGTAGACAAAGCTGTAACTCGCCATTTTTCACGGCAGCGCCAGGAACGCGTCCCTGAGCTTCGCAAAATTCGGGGTTCCCGGTCCACTGACCGGGTCCCACCCCGGCGCAGCGGGGGAGCGGGGGAGCCCTGCTTTTGACATGCAGGATTGCTCCCCGATGAGGATGACCTTGACGAAGGGCCAAGAGACGGGCTATTCTGGAGCGAACCGGGGTCCCCCCTGGGCGAGCGCAACCAGGGTGAACAATAGCAAGAAATTCAAAACGAGCGCAAGGAGGCCGTGTCCATGCAACATATCCATGAGGACCTAGCGTTCGACGACTTGCACCAGTCAAGCACAAGAAGAAAACACAGTGCAGAGCAAGTACTTACGACGCTGTGGCCTGTAATACGTCGTAGTGGGACGGGAACTGACAAGAACGTGGAGACCTGTTAGACGCCTGTCTTCGGCCCTGGACTTATATATATACTAGCCGCTACCCGTGAATAAATTCACGGGCAACAAAATGATAGGCAACAATATGCGGTCACACTGTACTATTGAAGGATTTCTCGGTATACGACATTTTTTGTCCAACCCGGGTCTCGAACATCATCTTCCTCTGGGCAACTGAGAAGTATGTGCACCCCTCGTCGGTCAGTGGCTCGCGATAGAGCCACATAGAGTTGGCCGTGGGCAAAGACATCTTCGAGAAGATATAGACCGACTTTCTGCAATGATTGGCCTTGGGCTTTGTTAATTGTCATCACAAAAGCCAAGCGGCCAGGAAACTGCAAGCGACGCATTTGGAAAGGTAATTTGGAGGTGGTGTTTGTCGTCATTGGAATGCGAGGGATGAAGCAACGTTCTCCGGCATGCGGTCCAGTAATGATGATGGCTTCAAGAACTCGGCGGCTGATCCTCGAGATAATCATTCGAGTGCCATTGCATAGTCCTGCCCCCGGATCGAGGTTTCGGAGTAGCATCATGGGGCAGCCGACCTTCAACCTGAGGTGATGGAGGGCTATTCCGGTAGGTGTGATGGTGTTCAAGAATTCAGTGGGATACAAAGCACCTTCAGTAGCTGTGCCGCTTCCGGTGGGATCCACAGCATCGTCGGCGCTGGGAAGGACATGAACATCGCCAGGGAACATGTTCAACACAACATCGTTCAACATGTCAACATCTCTGTTCAACGGAGCTAAGATTGCGCGGCTGGTGAAGTATGCGCAAAGATCGGCTTCCGACCGAAATTGTCCGATGCTGTCATAAATTGACTGGAGCAGCGCCGGAAGATTCTCCTTCCCCAGGGGTAAGAGCATGTCATCAGGTAGTTCGATGTAATCGTTGGAGTTCCCTGCTTGTCCTTCTCCGACTTGCAAAAGCCATTTTGCAAAATCCGAAGCTCTCTGCTGCTCTCCGGCCGAAAGATTGCCGTTCAGAACCCTCATGTTGATAGTTAATCGGAGTCGTTCAACTTTGTGCCAGAACGAAGATGCTGTGAGGCAAGCATTGATGATGTCTGATCGAAAGCCGTAGACCCCGACAGGTAAAGTTTGCCGCCAGTCTCCTGTTAGTATTTGGGGAGAGGGTTAAGTGGATGATTCCACACAGTGATAATGAATGAATATAACGTACCGGACAGAACAGTTGTGATTCCGCCAAACAATTCATCAGAGTTTCTGATGTCTTGCAGCGTTCGGTTTACCGCTTCAAGGGCAAATCGGTGCTGGGAACCGATTTCATCCCACAGAAGCAGCCGGGCCTGACGGAATAGTTCCGCCAAATGTGATTGGTGCGTAACAGAACATGTAGTATCAGAAGCCAAGTCTAACCGAATCTTGAAGCGGGAATACGCAGTTCTGCCATTGTCAAGCATGATGGCTGCAATGCCTGTAGATGCAACTGCGATTGCAATGTCGCTTCTCTCTCTGAAAAAGGCCAGGATGAGATTCTCGACAAATGTTTTACCGCAGCCTCCAGGACCATCCAGCATGAACACGCGAGGTTCTTGATTTATGTATGCCTGAGTGACTGTCTCGAAGACCTGCCGCTGATCATCATTAAGTTGGGGTATCGAATCAGCCAGTTTTTGACGAAGAAGGTCTCTGTTAAAAGAACGTTCTTCGGCAATAATCCGGCGTTCGTTGATATCCACCAAATCAATCACGATGGACGGGCGTCTCAGCTGGAAGTCACGAAGGGATTTTCCAGCTAGCTGCAGCTGTTGGTCCACCAGGAGAAGCCCCATGGACTCGATGTGAGCTGGTGTTATCTCGGTATCAGGCATACCATTTTGTTGAAGCATGTATTTGCAGTCATCTGTTATAAAAAGGTGATATTTATCCCAGAGCTTTTGGGGATCGCTTGGGGTACATTCCAGCAGAATTGTGCAAAAAAGACGACGCAGTTGTCGCCCAGTTTGCATGGAGGCCGCTTCTTCCAAGCAAATGTTGTACTCTTCGTCAGAAGCCAGTAATCCGAGAGCAGCACATGCCGCTTTGAATGTGGTGTATGTAGTCCCGTCGATCGTTCGCAAGTTCTCGAAGGATGTAGCACCCAGAACAGTGCATAGAAGCATTCGGAGGTAGTAGCGTTCGCCTGCGTTAGGGCTGACAAAGTATACACGGCCATAAGAGAAACCACTCTTGCGGGGAGTCCATTTTCTTCCACCATTGTCCCAGACAAATCTTTCAGGCATGCGGTTGTTGTAGTAGTAACCTCGCTATCCAGTCCGGATGGGGACGTGACGGTTACGCGGTGTTTGGTTCGGGCGGGTTATCACGGTTCACGATGTATATACGAGAGGCCTGCGGCCGATTCTCTTCAGTCTGAAGAGAACGGTCGCAGGTGAGTAATCTGTATATTATTCCAATACATTCAGTCTGAAGAGAACGGTCGCAGTTACCCTGAACTCTTGACCTACAACAGCGGTCGTATGTGAGGTCCCGTGTTTCATTCGGGTACTGTCGGCAAGCCACAAAATATTCCGTCAGATTTGTGCACCGGGCTTTCGGTGATGCAACTAAGGATTCCACGGTAGCATTTTCTGGGTTAAAAATGACGGGCTGATGGTCAGGGAGATGGCACTGAAGACGTGTGACACTGGGAGTATTGTTGTGAAGGCTGAATCCAAATAACCGCCACACAGCTTCTGGCGGTCCGATGTACCGGCCATCAACGAAGTCCGCAACTTCGTCGCGTCCTGAAAGTTCTGGACAACCATCTCCGCCTTCCACTGCAGCCATGACTCGTGTTGAGCCTTTGTGGACATATTTATTGATGTACTTGACTGCAAGTATGCTGGTGCAGATTTCCAGGTTGATATGGGCTTTGAATTTTTTCACGCATCCTCTATCCAACTGAATTAGAAACACCGGCCCAATTGAATATTCAGTCACTTACGGGGGATACGGAACAACGTGGCGGTTGTCAAAAATAAAACCTCTTTTGTCGATGGACCTTCCATCATCACGCCGTCTGTATGACGGATAGCTATCTTCTGTCAAAGTCGTGGTATCTCGGAAGGGACGGGGATAATTGCGCGTGCATTTCCGATCAACTGTGCAGGGTTTGGTTGAATCGTGAATACCGCACGGACCATGGAGAAGGGACGCTGTTACAGTCTCGAAAAGATCTGGTTCGATATTTTTATCCGGTAACTCTGCACAAACCAAGCGGTCTATGTCCACCTAAGACAGCCACTTTATTGCTTACGGCAACCCCTCTTAGGTCATTTCCGCTGTGGTATCGGAAATGACCTAAGAGGTCTCCGCCGGCGTTGGAGGTGTCGCAGACCCGGCTCGCTTATGTCCCTGCCATGTCGGCATCTCGGCATGGTCTGCCTGCGCCGCCTCCGCCGCCTACCTTCACCGTATGAATTACCCTTGAACCTCTGTGCAGCCGATACAGCTGTCTCCCTCTAATGTAAAGCAACTTCGGAACCATCTCCATTAGTCCCTATCCTCAAAGCTGGGCTGTCTTACTACATAAATGATTCATAAACCTAAAATCCAAATTATCCTTGCAGTCAGAATTCTTTAATTACAAAGAGGAACTGTGCAGGCATATAAACACAACCTCCTACAATTGCAGGTATATGGGTTGTAGCTCAGAGCAAACCAATTATCCGTCTACGATGAGATGTGGCTTGTGTTGTAGGTGTCAGAGGTCATCTGATTGCCCCAAAGAGTTTCACTCAGTTCAGGTACATTACTCAAGTATATAAATATTGAATACTATATTCCAAGAGGTCAAAGGAGTGGTAAAGTAGATGACAGGGCCAATATCGTCCGCACTTTCCTTGCTCTTATGCTGCTTGGTTAGCACTAGTTGTGCCCATGTTTTATCCCTCTTTGATTTTATATGTCCTCCGGTTTAAACTGCTTGCTTTCTGTGTCTGCATCACCGGCAATGTAAAATTGATCTACCTCCAACACCTCCGCCGCCTTCTCTCCTGCAATGTAAAATTGACTTACCACCAACACCTCTGCTACCTCCAACACCTCCACTACCTCCAACGCCTCTGCTGTCTCTCATGTTCAAATGTTGTTTTCCAGCTCGGGTACCGAATAATTGAACAGTATCTTTCTGTACCTCAGTCTAACAATACTGGTGCTCTTCCGTCTCCTGGAACTCACAGCCATGTGCCTGTCTACCAGTCTCATTGTGCCTCCCTCACCTCTGCCACAGTAAAATTCAACCTGTGCAGCCACCTTCATGTACATCGGCCTGGGAGTTGCTATCAGTTGATCTGCCAGATACCATTCACAATGCCTGCAGCTGATTGGACTCCACATTAGACACCTCCAACGCACCTCCAACACCTCTACTACATTTTCTGGGTAGTATACCGGCTTACCCTCATGGTGTGGATGTCTCTTTTCTCTGTGGTCTTGCGCCGGCTTGTGCAATGCCATGGGTTGAGCGGCCAGACATGTCCGGAATGCTTGTGATTGGATTCCACATTCAACACCTCCAACACCTCCATCACATTCTCTGGGTATTATACTGGCTTGCCCCCATGGTGTGGATGTCTCGGTTCTCTGTGGTCTTGCGCCGGCTTGTGGAATGCTATGGGTTGAGCAGCCAGACATGTCTGGAATGCTTGTGATTGGACTCCACATTCAACACCTCCAGCACCTCCGTCACATTCTCTGGGTAGTATACTGGCTTGCCCTGTGGTGTGGATGTTTCTTTTCTCACTTTCAATCAGCAGAACTGATTCCCATTGGACCTCGGATTTCACAGCAGCACTGACAGAAATGAAGTTGGGTTTTCGAAATTTGGGGAGTAGGAGGTGTTAGAGGCTCTAGCTAAGCATAAGTAAAAGCATAGACTGTGTATATGGTTCAAATGAGAGGTTATAAATCGTTAGAAACATTTCCTATGGCACCCAAAATTCATTGAAATGCCGCAAAAGTCAAGATCACCTGGTGCCGGCATGGCGGGCCGGAGCCCGGGCCGCGTTTGATCAGCCAATCAGAAGTTGAATAAAGGTCGGCCCTCCGTAATTCAGGCCCCCCACATCCAATACTGGCCGAAATATTGTGACCAGGGGCTCAAATCAAAGCCCTGACTTGCCCCATAGATAAATGGTCAAAAGATCCTGGGTTATCTGAAGGTAAAGTTGCCGTGCAAAAATATCACCGGAATTCATCTAAGTTTCATAGTTGAACTTCGGCCACATTGTTCAAACTTCAAGTTTCAAAACATTGTGGATTTCCGGGGCTCTAAAACTGTTTAGTTATGACTCAAGTAACTTCTGATAGGTATTAGATCAGTGAACAGTGGATATTCAGAACACTGAAACATAGATATTTGGGGGAAACAACAAAATTTGATATTTTCATCAGATATGCAGTCAGGGATGTTGTTCTTAGAGGCCATTATATTGTTTATGCTCTCATTCTGTTCTCTGAAGTAGGTGGGAATCATTCCTGACTGTGTCTGCTTTCTCAAAGCCAAAAAGAGGGCATGTCGGAGGTGGTGTAGGAGGTGAAGTAGGTGTACATTACCTGAGTCAAAGCATCTACCAACTGAGTTTCAAGCTCAAAAAGTACACTTGGACCTAGAAGTGCAGGTGAGTTGAAAGGTGTAAACTTATAAAGAGAGAGATTTATATGGGACTGTACTAATGTGTTCATGTGGCTCTTTGCCACCTTGATTTCAGTTCTCTTGAAGGTGTTACACAAAGGTTTCAGCCCCCCCAAAAAAACAGAGAGAATATTTACTGCAATGCAGAAGGTGCTGGCCAATGGAAATCACTGTTGAATGCCTATACTGAACTGACCACTGCTCGGTAGCTGTGAGAAGATCTCAAGGTTTACCTTTCTGCTTATACTGGGAAAATCATCCTAATATAGGTGCCGGGACCAGGTGGAACATGGGGCCTGGGGTGAAGGATATGATTACAAATGAACAGCACTAGAAAGATACAAAAAGAAGCAGTGTTATCAAGCTGACGCCAAGAGCTGAGCTGGAAAGAAAGAAAGCAAAACCTTTGACGAAGGTGCTGGAGGTGTTGGATGTAGAACAGGTTACTTGCTCCTGCATGTTACACAGATTTATTAGAGTGCATTCAAAACAGATGGAGTGTGGGTTGAATTGACACTAGCCAAGCAGGACAGGAAGGAAGGAGGGGCATCCATGTTGTGGGCAAAATCTGGGAAATGAAGGTGTCAGAGGCATCGGAGGTAGAACAGGTTACTTGCTCCTGCATGTAGAGACAGGTTACACAGATTTATTGGAGTGCATTTGAAACAGATAAAGTGTGGGGTAAATTGACACTAGCCAAGCATGACAGGAAAGAGGGAGGGGCACCCCTGTTGTGGGCTACACATGAGCAATGAAGGTGTCGGAGGTGCCGGAGGCAAAACAGGCTACCCGCTCTTGCATTCATACTGGATTGCGTTTGACAGAGTTGGAGTATGGATCAAATTGACACTAGTCAAGCAGCACAGGGAAGAGGGAGGTGCAGGGGGCTCCTCCTGTTGCAGGCTACATTCAGGGTGTTGGAGGTGTTGGAGGTAGAACAGGTTACTTGCTCCTGCCTGTAGGAACAGGCTGGGCAGATATACTGGAGTGCATTTGATGGAGATGGAATGTGAGTTGAATCGACATTAGCCAAGTAGTACAGGAAGGAGGGAGGCACAATGAGCACCCCCTGTTGCAGGCTACATTGTTGTCGGAGGTGTTGGAGGCAGAACAGGTTAGTTGCTCCTGCATCTAGGGACAGGTTGGAGGGCTTCATAATGGAATGCATTGAAGTATGTATGAAATTACTGCCAGCCAAGCAGTACAGGAAGGCAGGAGGTGCAGGGGACACCCACGTCGAAGGCCATAACTGAACTACAATGGTGGGAATGTATCGGGAATTGCCGGGAATAAAGTAGGCAACGGTGGTCAACCACAGGACACAATATACCCAGATGGGGATCTATGACTAATAGCACCGTCGCCTCCGATGTCGGAGGTGACCTCTTAGGTCATTTACTGCACCACATGGGAAATGACCTAAGAGGGGTTGCCGTAAGAATAAAGTTGCTGTCTTAGGTGTCTATGTCCTCGGGAGTCTTCGGTTTATCATCCGGATGAAGCACCACCAGAGTATGGCTATGCGGAAGAGTGCGTTTTTGGAACTCAATGACTGTCAAGATAGCAATGACTCGCCCGAAGACATTGCGCTCTGTGATGTCTCTGAGCAGCTCGTCGTTTTCAACTTGAATACCCTCGCCACAATATCAGGCCGGTCTTCAGGAATTTGCCCGGGTAATAGTTCGCGCCTGATCTCCTCCCGCTGTGCATTGTAAGTGAATGTAATAAAGAGATCGGGCTTTCCTGGTATTTAGTTTAGTTCCATTGAATTCTAAATCGAGCAGGGAGCTCAGACCTGACCGGCGGACAATAGCTAAAGCATCCTGATAGAGCTGGATCATTTGCCTGGGACTTCCTGTGTATGAGGAGGGAAGAATTGTTGTTCGCTTTCCAATGTCCTCCAATGATATGTCATCTGCTGCGGCATCCATGAGACCGTTATAAAGATCAACCCGTAGTTGTTTTTGGTTGAACTGGACAAAACATAATTTATTTGCTTCGGTTTGAGCCCAGGCATCTACCAAGAACTCTTGAAATAATGGACCAGAACGGAGGAAGAGATTGAATTCATTTCGGCGTGTGTGAAGATAATAGCTGTACCACTGAGCCTGGGAGACTCGGATCGAGCCTCCTTTTCCCCTTTGCACCGAAGCGGTGGTGGAGGAGGGCTGAGTGTCACGACGATGGGCATTTCCTGCTGCGGTATTTTCTTTGAGTGGAATCTGGTCACACCAGCCCTGCTCTCCACATGGTCGTAACAGTGGAAAGCGGAGGGGCAAAAATGACGCATGAAGTTCAGAGACGCGCTGAAGGCGGCCGGTTCGGGTTTCAATAATGATATCCCTACCCTGCCGTGCTTCGGAACCGTCACCAGGTGCAATGACAGATATTTCATCGGCTGTGGGTCTATTATACAGTCGAGGGTCGCGCTGGGTTGGATTGAGCATTTTAAAGGACAACTGCTGAGTTTCGTTTGCCGAAACTCTATCCTTGGCATGCCGATAAGCATGGATGTACGGGTTGTTGCAGCGCTCGAGAATGTTCTGCTTACTGATTAAACAACCTGAAACTGAAAGCAAACTGCATACACACCTGTAGTCGGAGCATTACATTTTCATTTGTCTGGCCATGTCCATGCAATGCCCGTGCATGGACCATATCTTGCTGCCAGTGGCTGCTGTTCATGATGTAAATTTGTGAAAACTGGGGTTTGCTTTCATCCTCGGGTAGCAGCGAGCCAATTGAGTGATAGAGCGCTCCGTAGAGGCGTACAATTCGATGTCCGGCAGTCCCCCCAAATTGAAACGTCGAATTTTGCTCCCATAGAACAGAATGCGAGGGCATTGTTGTACACTCTGATATTTTTACGAAACTCTTCAGCAGCTAGCAGAGTGTTGGTATCAGCACTAAAAATGAACTGCAGACTTACTTCCACCTTGTTCAGTTAATAAGAGCTTGTAATCAGCGTCTGGTTCCTCGAACCGAGGTAGTGTTACTTTTCCATCTGCACAACATGTCGAGAAGTGGGGTTGTGCTATGGTCGACTTAGATTTACGCTCTTCAATCCAGTGCAATGCACCACAGTTTGGGCATGCCATGTTACAGGGGCCCAACAGATGAGGGGCAGTATTCTCCAATGCCCGGCGTTGCCGTTGAGATTGGCTTCCTTGTGCAGTCAGTCGTCTTGAACAGGAATGTCCTTGATTTGATTCGGCACGGCGCACTCGTTTTCGTGCAGCATCTCTTTCTTTTTGGGTGTGTTGTGCGAAAGTCGACATTGTAGACGGAAGGAAGTGAGAAGAAATATTATCTTTTGTTTACACGCATGCATATGGGGAACTCGGATAAGATTTCGTCGCAGTACAATTGTGTCGCCTTTGGTTTCATTCAGTACATTCGGCCAGTAGAAAATTTGGTAGCGCTAAGAGTATCAAGCGTGTATCAGGAGCGCCAATTGCCAGTACGTATTGATCTTGATGCCAGTAGCAAAAGATTAGACCGCCGTAGACGAAGAAGCTTGATTCAAAGCTTGATCATGGCCAGATTTCTTTCCACCATCCTCATTGTCGTCCTCCTTACGCTTGCGCTTGGCCTCATGTTGGCTCCTGGCCCATCCACTGCCAGACTTCGTCGGCGAGGCCTTGGAAGGCGACCTGGTGGAGGAAGAACACCACTCGATACAAACCGCCTCCGCCCCTGAACCTTTTTGGGAAAAGCACCGCCACCTGCCGACGGCTTCTCACCGGAGCTTGAAACGTCTGGTGAGGCGCGCCCACCATCTGCCTCCTTCATCTGCAATACCCCCTTCCACAACCACCATCTCATGGACCTCAACACACGGGGCATTCTCTGCTCGCAACCCGCCTGTATTTGCTTCATTCCTGCTGCCTGTCAGTGCAGTTTTTGGCCAGTTTGGTGCCAATATCACGGCTAGTGGTATACACGGTACGTTATCAAGGCAATTTCTTCACCTCGCCCAGCGCTAAATGCTACCGTGCCTTCCGCTGCACGCAGATGCCCCACCGCCGCCTGCAACTGGGCCACCCGCTACCGCGCCACCCGTTACCACACCACCAGCTGTGCATACATCATCGATGACCCTGCCCTGATGGCACCGACCAGCAGCCTGCCCCCACGCACGCTGAGCCGCCACACAGCCTAAGCAACGCGATCATACCTCAGCGCCGTCCTCTGGCGCTGAGGTACAGGCCAGTCGTTTCGCTCCTGTGAATGGGTACAATTTCTGTTTTACGTACTGTACCGCCCGAGTACAAGTATCTTATATTTGTCCTATAGCTTTGTATTCTGTACTATACATCTTGTACATACTGGGCGTCGTAATCATACCGCTTTGAAGGATTCGTGGACTTATTATACGTTTGAGCCTCGTTCGGCACATCACGGCAGGTTTTGCCTGGCCGAAACCTTGCCGAGCATCGCTTTCCCAATTTGGAAAGCCGGCGGAGGCGGTTTGTAACCAACTGAAGAACGCGGTCCACTGCTAATATAGGTGATGTGTGCAAGGTCGATGATGAGGAGACCTTGATCGTCGTGTTCGCGTCCCATAAGCCGTCCTCCGACACACACTGTCTGGCCGACGCTAGACAAGTGAAATTTACTCCAACGCGTATTTACGTGGTCGACATGGACCTTGATCATGAACGGTTGATTCCCAGCCTGAACCCCGGTATCCTTAAGAAGGTCCCAGTCTTTGAATTTGAGGAGATAAAGACAAACAACATACAATATAGCTTGTTCCCGCAAGAGTAAAGCTGTAGGTCTCCAACGACAAATCGGGGGAAGCAACGGTACCAAGGACGTTGAAGCGGGGAGGCCCGATTTCGGGGCAGCTGGCGAGATAGCTTTCATCTGAACAGACATGTGAGCACCATAAAAATGACCGAAAAGAATTTCATACCGGATGGCGAGCCACTGCCCAACAGTTCCATCTGCTTGTGGTCAGAGCCGAGTTGAATGTCAGCACCGCCGTTGTTGGCATATGCCGCCTCGATTTCGAAAACAGCCTTCTCCTGGGGCGGGAAGTCCATGTACACGGACAGAGTGGCTTTGTACTCCGTGTCGTCATCAAGTGTGAGGAGGGTCTGGATAGTATAGTGATTGTTACGCGGGCTTTGCATGGACAGAATGGGCACACACCCAATCACGAAGCAGTGAGACATGGTCGTTGAGGTTGAGAGAGAGAGCTGCGCAGTCAAGAGGCCCTTTTGTCATAGCTCGGTGACACTGGTAGTATGATGCAATCCATGGAACGTTGTAGAATATCGCAAACCTTTTATTTAAGTTTGGAAAATTGCAAGCCGCATAGACTTCAAGGTTTTGATGCCATGAGGAGGAGGTTTTTTCAAGGTGTTGCAACTGAGCTGTAAGGATCGGCATGTGCTGTGATTGGCCGTCTGGTTGTTGCCTATTCAGGATGAAGTGTGGGCTGGAAAGGCTTGTCTGAAGTCTTGAGGCGCCTTTGTGGAATGTCTCGAAGTTCAAACGGTGGGATGATTGTCTCGATTGGGAAGTGATGCGATCTGGCTACGCGCAGTGCGATGGGCTTGTTGCAAGTCCGAGTCTGCCCGAGGTATGATGTCAGAGTTTCTGTTTGGAACCTTCTGTGTCCGGGGGATTATAATATATAGTAGATAACACTGTCCTCGTCCGTGTGGAAATATCAGCACGCTGAACAGCGGTGATCCTCTCCTGAGATCAGCAGCTCCCGCTGCTGCTAACCCGTGTCAGGAGGAGAGAGCAGGGAAAGAGATGAAATCGAATTTAACTTGAAGACGGGTCACGTCATAGATCTTGAGAGAGTAGTTGAGCCGTAGCTCCCGTTTGCAAGGAGTCTCAAGGCCTGGACGCGACCTTGCAAGACGTGCTCAAGGTAGATCTGGCCACCTTGATCGGATTTTTTTTTTTTTTTGAATCATATTATTTGCCCTTCGCCTGGTAGGGCATGGTAGGCATCCTTCTACACTATGTGTAACTAAAGTAACGTTAATATGAGTCAGGTGCGAGATAGACGAAACTGCGGCAGGCTGCTAGACGCGGTGTCGCGAAAAGCGGGCGCGCAAAGCGCGCTAATAACTGAAGCCCCCGCGTGCCTGTGTGATGTAAAGTAAGTGGCAAGCGGGTTATGGTAATGGTATAGGCTCCCGGTGAGGGCGAGCGCTGGTGAATAGAGTAGGGTGGATGATCCGAGAGCGACCGTAAGGGCCGACAAGTAAAGTAAGGTAGGTAAGTAAAGGATCCAGGGTGAGGGGGCAATGGGGCGAGGTGGCGAGATCGGGAGGAGGGTGGGGACAGGGCAGGGGCAGGCGTCGGGGACGGCACGGCTCGGCGAGTCAGGGTTCGACGCGTCAGCATCAGGGCACGCGTTAGGAGGTGAGAGTGCTTAGATCGGGGACATCGGGGAGAGCTCCATGAACGTTGTGGAATCGGCCTGTGCGGGCAACATATGCGAAGAGTGGGGCGTACAACTTGGGCGTGCCTAGCAGTTTGGTGATAACTGTGGCTGATCGTCCTGCCTTCCGGGCGAGTTCGCGTCGGGCGTCGCGGTGGGCGGGGCAGCGGAGGAGGTAGTGTACAACGGTCTCATCGGCCTGGCGGCAGCATGGGCAAATGGGTGATTCGGCTTTGTTTATGCGGTGAAGGTGTTTCGCTAGGGGGACATGGCCGGTGCGTAGCTGGAGCAACAGGACAGCAAGGCTGCGCGGGAGGTGGTCGGCGAGGGCGATATAGGAGCCCTTGTGTAATTTGTTATCATATGAGGAGATGCGCGCATATCGCGGCGAGCGTTTCCAGTCGCGCTCCACGGCCGCCCGGAGATCGGTATTGTAGTCCTGCTTTACGGCAGACCGACTCCAAGGCAGGTCGCCGCGAAGGGGTCTTGGGATGCTCGTCAGCGGCGAGGAGTCCTCGTGCTGGGCTGTGCGCTTCGCCTCTTCATCCGCACGTTCATTGCCAGCGATATCGACATGTCCCGGTGCCCAGCGTATTGTGACTGTTGCGTTGGGGTGTTTCTTTCGGAACACGTCCGCGTGTGCATGCCATATGTCCCAGATCCAATGGGAGGGGGTGGATGACGTGTTGTACGTTGCCTTGATCGCGGGCTGACTGTCAACGACGATCGTCACCGCGCCTTCAACCCTAGGCTGCCGTCGCAGGAGGGCAAGTGCTAGACTGCCCCCCACGCCTTCTCCTTCGAACACCGTGTGACGCGTCACCTCGCCCAGGCAGAGCCGCAGAGATGCCAATTCCTCGCCCCTGTGAAAGAGAACAGCAGAGGCGCCGATGCGCCCCTCGATCCCTGATCCATCAGTATAGACTTTCCAGAGTGCACTATCTACTTTTTCCGCCTCAATTGCATCTTCCTTCGAGCTCGGTATAATTACCGCCATACTCGATTTCCATGTCGCAGGCTGGCGTACCACGTTGATCTCCTCCATCCTCTCCGGCCAAAGCTTGAAGTCTTCCATGAGGTCGTGTATCGGTGTCGGGTGTGTTTTTGGCAAGTGAGCTGCGTCCCTCACCGCATCATACAACGGGTGGGTAAACGGTACAGTCGCGAGGCGTAGAGCTGCCCGGAAGCGCGCTGGCACCGATCAGATGCTCCACTGGCAGCAGGTTGGCGTGGGCGTCCAGTACGTCCGTCGGGGTGGATGGTAGCGCGCCAGTAATGGCGAGGGCCGCCCTGCGCTGGACGGTGCGTATCTTCTTCACTACTCCCCTCTCTCTCGGCGGCTTCCCCGTGATCGTGACTTTGCGGTTTGCCGGCGGCGGTGCCAGAAAGAGCTCTGCACCATACAGCATGCGAGGGACGCACACTGCGAGGTACAGCCGCCGCATGTTGCTTGCTGTGACACCGCGCGAAGCGCGGGCGATCCGGGCGAACTGGGCAAGCCAGGCGTGGCCCTTGGCTACGGCCGCAGCGGATTGCTGCCCCCAGCGCAGCTGGTGATCGAGGTGAAAGCCTAAAAGTTTGATTGAGTCAGCAGATTTGATTGTGTGCTCCCCGAGCTGAAGGTCGGGGCGCGGCTCGGGCATCGTCTTCCCCAAGCGTCTTGGGTCAGGGACTCGCCGCCGGGTGAAGTCTCCACACTGGTACTTGGCCGGGCCGAACTTCGCGTTGTGGCTGGACCCCCAGCTGCCCACACCGTGCGGCCAGCTCAATTGTCTCCCGAATCTTTCGGTGGGTCTCTTCAAAATTGTAGCTGACCGCCATCAAGGTGTTGTCGTCGACAAACACCACGCTCGATTCTTTCTTTCTTGCCCTAGGGATGTCAGCGAGCTCAGCATTATATATCCCGTACGCAAAGCCGGAGTGTGGATCCCCTTGATCCAGTCCGCCTTCTATGTCGAAAGGTTCGGAGACATAGTCCCCGAAGGTGAGGCGCCCCGTACGACCGGCGAATCGGCGCGCCATCCACTCGGTGTGCTCAGAGGGCACACCCCGCATACGCATGTCGTGCATGAGACGCCTCAGATCAACGCTGGGGAAGGCACCTTTGACGTCCATGCAGAGGACCGTGACGACCTTGCCATCACGCCACGCATCTTTGATAGTTTTGACTACCATATGCAGCGCATCTGTCGTAGAGCGCCCGGGCCGCGCTCCATACTGGTTGTTGGGCAGCACGCCCGCCAGCTCCGCCTCCGTTACGCACTGCTGATTTTTGCAGCTGTTCAGCCAGCGCGCAAACCCTTTTGACAGGGCTATTGGGCGGAGTGCTGAGGGGTCCGCATAGTTGGGTTTGCCGGGTTTGCGCAGCGCGAGGATGAAGAGGTCGGCCCATCCGGCAGGATAGTGGCGAAGGGTGTCGAGCGCCCGATATATTGGCCCTAGGGCGGGGATCAAAAGGTCAGTACATTCCATGAGCACACAATTTGGGGCTGTCCCCGGGTATGTGGCTTTGTAAGGCTTCATCCGCGCCACGGCGGCGTGCATCAGCTCATCCGATACAGGTTGCCACTCCCACGCCGGCGGCGGATACTCCACTTCCTCCGGGACAGAGGACATCGGCATCGGCGGGGGGAAGAATTCCTCCCGCAGCCACGCAGCCTTTTCCTCGTTTGTTACCGCTGTCCCGACCACCACCCTTGATGCTGGATCCCGACGCTCCAGGGTTGGTATGCGGGCAGCTCCGCCGTCTGTCGGCTCCGCCCCTATGAACTTGTGCGCCGTCCAAACATCTGCCTCATCGAGCTTGGCCAGCCATTTCCACCAGAACTCCGACTTTCGGACATCCACGGCCTTACAATACTTAGCTTCTGCGTCCCTTGCGATGGCGTGAGCCGGGTGGTCGAGCTTGAAGCGGTGTCGGTAAGCGACCCGCTGGAGCTTCGTGCTCTCCCGCTTCAGCTCCTTCAGCTCGGGAGTGAACCAGCGCTTCCACTGGGGGGAGGGTTTTGCCAAGGGCACTACCTCTTCTGTGGTCGCCAGGACGGCATCTTCGAGATCGCGAATGCCCTTCTCGACGCTGTCCACAGTGTCATAGGTGTCCGGCAGGCCTAAACGGAGAAGCCTCTCCTCCAGTTTCTCGCGATATAGCCCCCAATCGGTTTTCCGATACACGCGTGGGCTGTTGCCTGCACTTAACCACGGAAATATCTAGCACCTGGATCACAGGGAAATGATCAGTCTTCGGCGGGCGCATACCCGGCGCAGTGTCGCAGCTGATGTATGCAGCTAAGAGGGTGGGTGAGCAAAACACATTATCGACTCGCGTGTGGTTTTTGTGTTCATCGCGCGCAGGGTCGGGATGTCGCGTGGCAACGCCATCTTCATCGCATAGCGGGCAAGCAGGTCGAGGAGAGGGGCAACAAGCCGCGCATTCTTTGCAGTGAAAAGGTGGTGATTTCGGAGCTCGTCCCACGACTCGTGGTGGCGGTTAAAGTCGCCAGCCCACATGTACCGCAACGGGGGAGTCGGGCACCGAGCCGCTTCCGGGCTGCCCATATACTGTGCAAGGGCATCCAGTGCACCATTATGCTCGCAGTCGTTGTAGATGTTGATGATCCGGATGGTGCCAAAATCTCCGAAGAGGTCGATGGCGGTAATGTCGGGAGAGTCGATTGGGATTGTGTGCCAGTTAGAAGATGGGATGCGTACATTGACCCACAAAGCTGAGCGGGTTGTTGTCTGTCTGTTGGCGTGCGTTGGTGGGTATACCGCGACGAAGGAGCGTTTGACTCTTGAGACACCACGAAAATCGAAGTGCGGTTCCTGTAGTAAAGCAAGATCATAGTGATTAGCGTCCAAAGAATTATAAAAAGCTGTCTGGGCCGTCAGTGATTTGTTTAGATTCTGGCCCCATATGCGGAGGTGACGGTCCTCCGACCAACTGGGTGGGTCGTCAGGCATGAGTGTCGTCCTCCCCACGGGGGATTGGGTCCACTCTCGGGGCAGGGGTCGCCTCGATCTCGCGATCAACCGCATCGTCACTCACCGCCGGGAGCTCGCTAGTCGCCGGAGATCCAGCACCTCCGGCTGCCCTGGCCGGGTTTGGAGTGTTGTCGTCGAAGAACGACACACTGAAGTCTATCGGACCCAGCTGGCGGGCCTTGAACTTCGCTTTCCTCGCCGCCACCAACGCGAGCCTTTCTGTTGCAGCTGCTTCCTCAGCCTCAATCTCCCTCATGGCCTCTTCTTCCTCTGCGCTCCACTGCGTCGGCGCCACCAGGCGAGGATCGCCCCGGCACAGCCGCCCCGCTCGAGCCTGATGGTGTGACAACACTGCTCCCTTCACCACGCACTGACACCACGTCGCTCGCCATCTGAGCCACCCGGGCAGGGTGCATCCTCGCATCCGGGACCTCGGGCTGTTGCACCGGCATGCTTGCGCTCGCTGCCGCTGCGCTCCGCGCAGGCGCACCTGCACGCGCAAAAGTTTGCTCTAATGTCTGCTGACCCGCCTCGCGTCTCACGTTACCGCCTGGCGTCATCCGAGCACGGATGGGGGCCACGACGTGCGCGGGTGGCCCAGGACCACGTGCCCTGCGTGCACCCTGGGGAGTCTTCCATGCCGGGGTGCCCCCCAATCCGGCCGATCCTCCATTCAGGTCCTCGTGTGTCACCCATGTGCTTGGGTCGTCCTCGATGAGGAAGTACGGATACTTAGCATCATGGTTCCGTTCCAGGGAGTACTGTAGCTTGTTCTGGAAAACTGGGCAAGAGCGATCCGCAGCCCCATGACCTCCGTGCGGCATCCTTGCGATCCTACAGTTAGCACATGCGCGCTTCTCGTTAGTGGCTGTGCATGCATCTGTACGGTGCATCTCTCCACATCTTGCGCAGACGTCGTGGATCGATCTGCACGTCGCGGCGATGTGGCCAAGTCCCACGCCCTGGCATTTTAAGCACCGTACAGGCTCTGTGAGGAGCTTGTGACCATACACCTTGCTTCCCTCCACCCATGCACCATCGCGGATGAGGGCATTCGCTGCTGCAGCATCGGTGAAGCTGAAGATCGCATGCGCAACACGTTGTCCGTCATACCGACGCTGCACTGGTTTTATCCAGTGCGCCTTAGCAAGGGCTCCCCTCAAAAGAGGGTTGTCGCCTTCTACTGCCCGTAAACATCCACTCTGGTCCGGGTTGAAAGACACCGGGACAAATTGTACCACCACGTTCATAAGGCGATCTTTGAATGAGGACGTACCTCCCATAGCCGAGAGAAACAGCGGCATCTCTGCCTTAAGCCAGACTGTCGCCGCCGCAGTATTCATGTGCAGCAGCCACGCGCCGCTGCGCTGCTGAGTGGCGCCAACAAAAGTCGCCCCGTTGGGGGGGGGCGCTCGCTCCGCTCTTTTCCATCATCACCGTCGCCATCCTCGCCTTTTGTAGCATATCTTTTTCTGTCATACCGGCCATCCACTGCTCAGTCAGGGGGGCACGCTCGAGCAGAATTTGGCACGCCCGCGCCGTTGTGTTCGCAAGTGCCGCCACGCGCGCTCCGGCGGGTGGGATGCTGCGGCCGCGGCCGCGTATGTTCGTGACGCCATCGCCTGGGCCGTCCCTGCGCCTGCAGCATGCGCCGGGACAGATGCGCGTGCATCGTCTACAGCATCTTCAACGCGTAGGACGACGGCCGTGACTTCCTTCTCCAGTCGTTCCGTTAGTGTCCAGATATCCTTACACTGTTGTTCCACCGTTTGCGTCAGGATTTCCACTGCCGAGTGGAGCTCAGTGGTCGCCCCTGCTGTGGTCTGGTTGTCTTCTCCAGTGTACGGGCTAGCCGCGGTGGTAGTCCACTCTAGGATTTTCTTGACGCCGTCGGAGATGTCCCGCAGTTCGTCGTCGACACTCCAGAACTCGAGCAGGATGGCCACCGCCCTGCATGCATCAGCTGTGACAACAGAATTTGCCTCTGCGGCAATGCGCATCAGCACAAGTGCTATGTTGTCTAGAGTGTCGAAAGAAGCGGTGTCGTCGTGAGAATATCCTTTCATGTATAGGTGTTTACGGACGTCCGCCGCCGTTGACGTCGCCCAGGGTACTTCGCTTTCACTTAGAAGGGTGTCTCGAGTTTTCTGTAGCTGGACGCCGCCGTTGGTTTTCGCTGAGCGCGTCTTACTAGACGCTGAAGCTTTTGGTTGTGCCGTCAAGGTGGGCACCGATTTTCCCCGGTCTTTCACCGGGGCTCGTTCCATAGCTGGTACAGATGTAGGTGTAGGTATAAGAATGAAGCTAGTCTACTACGCGCGTCGATGCCCAAGTCCCAAAAACTTTTTTGAGACGGCGATCGGAAGCGCACGTGGTAATTGTTCCTTGATCGGACTTGGCAAAGTGGCGATGCCTTTCCAGTTTCGGACACTTTTGGCTCCCTGCTAATCTTAGACAATTGCATTGAGTTCTTCTGATTCAAGTTCCTCATTATTCGAGGACAGTATACCGATGCGAGATAGCCGAAGAGTTTTTGAGAAGGTTACACACAGTGGTTAATTTGCTCTGAAACTTACGACGCCGAAGACGTCCCACAGCAGCAATCGTCATTCTTAAGGATGGACACGGGTACACCCGCGGGTACCTTCGGGCCTACCCGTACCCGGACCCGCAAAAACCGTACCCGTGTGCGGGTCGGGTCTAAAACCCGTACGGGTTACCCACGGGTCCCCAAATTCGTTGGAACTTCCAAGATAAACAATATTTAGTGTCAAATACAGTGCAGTACATGTAGACTACTCGATGATTTCATACATTCGGGTTTTTTACTCTGCTGCGCGCTCTTGATGGAGGTTGAACTGGGTGCAAACCTTCGTCTCAACGGTTGAATTTGCTGTCTTGCTGACCTTGTTGATGCGGAAATACTCCAGCTTGGAGCTGGGGTGAAGCGCTATATGCAGCATGAGGATAGAATTAAATTTGAAGCAACTAGTATCGCATACCAACGGCCAAATAATGAATGTCCAAAAACCCGCGGGTACACGGGTCGGGTACGCGGGTTGAGCACGGGTCTAGAAATCGCGACCCGTACCCGTACCCGCACACACCCGCGGGTATAAACCCGCGGTTGTACCCGCGACCCGTGTCCATCCTTAGTCATTCTCCATACAAGCTTACAGTGAATTTAAAATTGCAATGCATAAGGCTCCAACCATTTAGTTTTCGTTTATGGATCCCCGTAAACTAAACGGAAACGGTTAGAAAAATGTTTATAAACCGTTTAAAACAGTTTATAAACAGTATTTTCCACGGATTTTTCCGAACCAGTGGATGTATCAAGCTGTCTGGTCTTTATTCTTTCAAGTATTGCCTCCTAACATTGTGGGAATTGCAAAGAACCTTCGCCAAAACAGAGCACATTCCGGCAGTAGAGCACTACAATATTAATTGACACTGCATGCAGGGTGCACACTGCAACCAGAGTCTTGATGTGCGTTGAATCAAGAAATTCAACTTGAATTCAACACGGGTGGTAACCTGACATGTTAAGTGACGGTACACTTATTGAAAGCAAAAAGCACTCAGCAGAGGAGTTGAGGTGATTGTTGAGTTCAGACTGCGAAGAGCGCAAGCTGCACTGCGCATCAATGCCGAGCCATCAATCACATCAACAATTACCGTATTTGGATGGATCCTGCCAGTTGAGCATTTCATGACCAGGACCTGATCATTTACGGTTTTAGAGGAGTAAGAAAGGGTCAAGAGACACTTCTAGTTGCAAGAAGTTGTCAGATTTCACCAGTAAGTCCACTGTCAGCGGATCGAGTTTCCACAACCGTTTAAACCGTGTAAAAAACGGTTTGTAAACCGTTTTGGACCCCTGCGCAAACTAAATGGAAACGAAAACGTTTAAAAACTGTGTATAAACGTTTATAAACAGAAACGGTTGGAGCCTTAGCAATGCATTCACAACGTAAATGTTAATAATGCTCCGCAGCATGGTATCAACGCCACGATCGACATTACTCATGCGGATTCCATACACGGACAGCGCTTCCGGAACGCAGCGGAATTTTCCAGGGTCTTTTTGTTTGTTTGTTTTGACCGGGCGCAATAGGCCGCTAATTCATAATTCCAGATTCTGTGTGCGCAGTAACAAAGTACATTAAGCCTTGAGGAAGCAATCTCGCGCCCAAGGATTATCCACCCATGTAACGTCAAAAACAGTAGATCCCGAGACGGTGAGTCCATCGCTCGATACAGGTAGATGTTCCGAAACCCGGGACGTGCCCAGCTATCAGCAACCCCCGCCATTCCAAGGGTTATCTAAAATCGGTGAATATAACCCTTGGAATAACCGGTTTTTCCAGGAACAGTAAAGTCGAACTCGAGAGACCTAACATTGCTGCTCATCATAATGATTCGGCATGTTTCTGCACCTCCGTAGGGCTGCAGCCTGCCGTGGAGGAATTACGATGGCATATCTGATAATTCAACAGCACAACACTGCGCGTCAGGTCTAGGTGTCCAGCGACCCGAGTTACATTCGTGGCCGTGAAATCTGCTACTTCCTGCTCCTCGACCACTGTTAAAGTGCGTCGGAGAGTGCAAGAAACGAAATGGGAATCAACTTGAAAATCACCAAACATATTCGTAAGCCGCTTACACGCGATAACAAACAGACTATAAGTATTCCAGTAATTTACACGATGGGAAGACTTAATGTTAGGAATACACGATGCACATATGGTACCAGACTCTCTGTTTAATCCATAAAATGTCCAAGATTAAACTGTTTTCTGAGAGCAACACTTTGATCAAAAAAAACCGACCGTTCAATCGTGTTTTACTTTGGCATGTCAGTGTTCAGCCGGCCGCGCACTACTCAGCCAAGCTTCAGCCCCTCCATCATCCCGTCCGCCCCACTCCCACTCCACTGCTCAATCAGCGCATGCCCCACTGCCGGCTCGATCTCCGTCCCATCGCGCGCGATCTTCACCTGCCGGTCGTGGTTCCACGGATTCCGCACGCTCTCGTGCGCGTGAAGGGTAGCGAACTCCGTGCACATCCAGTGCAGTGGGAAATTTTGGCCCCAGGACTCGCCCTCTCCCTCCTGCCGCCCACCCCCGTCCCGGTTTCGTGTATCTGCGGGCGCTCCCATCTCCTCCTTCTCTATCCAGGCGAGGCAGCGCGCGGGGTGATCGAGCGGCGCGCGCAACACCATAGGGTCCAGACTTTGCTTCTTCAGCACCGGCCGCACCGCCAACGTGCAACTGCTCCGGCTGGCGGGCAAGCGCCGGAGCGCTCTCCACCGCCACGGACGGGATCGATGGCGGCCTATGCGTGGGTGTGTGCGTCACCGCGGTCGGTGCGGGGGGCAGCTTGATCACCCCGCGGGGCCCAGGGAGCGGCTTTTCCTTGCCCACTGGGACCGTCCATCCTGTGGATGGGGAACACGCTAATGAGTATGGGTTGCGTGCGGGGGAGGGGGAGAGAAAGAGGAAAACGGAGCAAACGCACCTCGCCCACCCGTAAAACTCGCCGCTCTTGTTCACGCTGAAAATGAGCACGACATCCGCGGCGGTGCGGAAGGCGCGGTCGAGTACGCTCTCGTTGTGACGTTGTGTTTCCCAGACGCCGGTCCGCACGGAGAGGTCGAGGTCTTCCTGTGAGGAGGACGCGGGTTAGTGAGGGTAAGGGAAGGGGACTTAGGGAGGAAGGGTAGGAGAGGAAAACGAAGACGAAAGCTCACCCGCGACAACACTCTTCAGAATGAAGAACCGCTGCGGGAAGTGCCGCACCAGCATACTCGAGCTCGTTGACGTCGAGCCGTGCTCGCTAACCGGGTTGGCTAAGCCCGATGCCTCCAATGTCGACGCGTCCTTGTCCTTGTCCGTGTCCCTCTCCGACTTGGAGTCGGCGCCGGACTCTGTGTCCATCCACTCGCGCCTCCTGTCCTTCACCCAGTGGTTATGCATCCAACGCCGCGTTGCCCACCCACGCCCGCGCGCAGATCGTCATCACCGTGGCGTTGCCGGCATTTCTAGTGCGCGACTGTAAAGGAAACACGAAACAAAATCAGCCTTGAATGGGAGCGGACTGAGTTGATTAGCAGCTCACTCTGCAGACCCCGCCCTAAGCGGTACGCCATCGAACTGCGCAATGGCCGCCGAGAGGGCCGCAGACGACGAGTAGTTGACAAACGCGCACCCGGAGCGAGCGATGAGGAAGATGGAAAGAATGCCATGACCGTGCGCAACGGAACTCGCGCCCCCCGCAAAAAAGCGCCACATTTCGTCGTGCCCAGCGTCACGGGGCACGTTCCCCACCCACATCACCCAGTCTGAGCGGGATACGGGCGGCGTGGGTGGTGGTAGGACTGGCGCTCGAAGGACTGGGCGCGGTAGATGCCTCTGCCTTTGCCTTTGTCGCGAACTTTGTTGGAGTCCTCTTTGACCTTGCCGTGCGCACCGCCGGTGCGGCGCTCTCCGTGGCTGGAGCCTGCGGGCGACACTGGCGCGCCGACCGACGTGGATGTGATCGGCGACGCCGACGGCGGCTCACGCGGGGCTGTGGAACAGGTGCGCGGCGGGGTGCGAATACTGTGCGGGTTGGTATACAGAGGGTTTGCTGCGCACCATAGGCACCGTATTGGTGCTGCGGGAGCGGGGGTGCAGGCCATCGGTGTCCTGTGAAGAAGTGCGGGGACGAGTACGGACCGACGGGGGACATATACCTGAAGGGGACATCGCGGGCGGGCGGCGGCGGCAGCGGCAGCGGCGGCTGGGGATACTGCTGCGGGGAGAACGTCGCCGGGTACGGGTGTGCAGGGAACGTGTCGAGCGTGGAATAGCCCGTGTAGATGGAGGGGGCCACGGAGCTCATATTCGTGTATTCGACCACGCGTAGAGCGGGCTGGGTTGGGGCGGGATGTATGTGCATGCGCTGCGGCAATGTAAAACACCAGTGGCGGGTCGCGGTCATCTACAGCAAAAGATAAGGGCAAACGGCCAAAGGGGCCATACATGCATACCGCCGGCGTCAAGGTCGCGCGCTGGGGGCCTGGGGGTGACTTCGTCGGGCATAGTAACTTCGGTAGATACTATGAGAATGGAATCTTCGTGACGGACGATCGGAGCCAAAATCGAGCGATTAAAAGGACGAGCGGACGTTAGTCTCTGTAACAGATACCTATATTGATGACGAACAAGTAAGTATCATATAGTCTGTTAGTAAACACGACCATCTTGTTGGCCGACCGATCAATATTTTGCGGCCTTGCTCTCGGACACCTTCTGAGGCAATAATTCTGCAAATATTTGACCATATAGAAAATACCCCAATGAGACAGTCCTTCCCTCACAACTAAGCAATTGGTGCAGCTATCTAGACGATACCGGACGAGTTTGTGAACCATAGATTAGCTAATCATTTTTTAGGTTTGATCCTGTTCTGAAGGATTGGCGGGGTAAAAAGCCTTAACTCTCGCTGAAGGATATCATCCGGTTGGCCTCACGAACCCGGGAAAATATTTTGAGATTTATTCCGGCTGTATTGCTTGCTATACGAAGGAAAGAACTCGAGTTGGCACAGCCACGCTTTTACGTAATTTGAAGGTCCGCCAACAAGCGGACCGTGATGGCTATCAGACTAGAGCGGACGTCATCCGAGTCTCATTGATCTATCAAAGGTCGACCATTCGAACTGGAAGTGGGACTTGCCAATTTGGGCGAGTCCATGGATCCACAGTTGACGTAAACGTCGCCGATTCCAGGACCCCCGCTCTGCTGGGGGGTGAGTTTCAAGCGTATCAATGGGGGAACACCGTTCCCCCCAGCCCCCCTCCTTGGCCTGTCGGCACGTCCAAATCCAATGGTTCAGTGTTTATTGCGATTTTTTTTCGGGTTTTTACGCTTATTCTTGGTTTAAAATGCGTGGGAGACCGTGACGCTCCCACTGCGTGGTGCCCGACAAATATAGTTTAGGGTTCAAAGCTTATTCCGAGTCATGAGTTGCACTATCGGCCTGTAGCCGAGGGCTAGCCACGTCCCACCCCACTCTTTTCATCATTCCTCATTCGAATTGTGGAAGAGGGCGACGTCACGAGTCACTCATCCCCAACATTGTTGAATCGCATGTGTCGGATAGTGGAAGGACAAATAGATATGCGCATTTTGCCGACCGGCAACAGGGGAGCTCTCGCATAAGTACCCGTTCAAAGCCCCAAGAAGACGACTGATCCTTTGGCCGTCGATGTGTCTATACCCGTAGGACGGCGCTGCCGCTGCTCTTGTAATAAGTTGTATATCTAGTGGCAAGACGTGAGATGTTGTGGCGTGTGATGGGAAAATAAAGGAGGGCTCCGATCCGTTCCCGTCCGCGACGGGTCGACGGTCCGTCGCGACGGTTTCCGTTCCGTCCGTAGAGCCTCTGCCTATTTCGAAAACGGACGGGTACGGAACGGGTTCACCCGTTTAAACGGAATCTGTATCTGTCCGTAAACGGGTCGACGGATCGCGTAGAGAGCATACATACCAACACACGTTGAGTGAGTTTTCATATGAATTCTATAGTATAACAGCACTCACGATTATGCACAAACTCTGAATAGGCATACAAGATCTCAAGGTCCCACAAGCCACTGGGCGGGGCGCTGTCCAAGAACCCCGAGTTGTAACATGCCGTGAGGCCGAATCAAGATTGACCTCCCAAATCTAACATGGACGAGCCAGATTCACGTCTACATATAGCAATGAGCCACCTCCTTTACTTCAAAATACAGACAGTGCTCGGAACCGGCGAACTGCCTCAAATAAACGTTCACCCACAAAATTACCAAATTGGGCTACTTGGACTCACTCCAAAGTATTTGAATACTGGTAAATTTAGTGGCAGAAAATGCTAACATAACCTTCCAGCACTGAAGTTGCACTATCCATGCTCCAATCTGGCGACTGGATGGACAACATCCCATAATGGTCATTCCCCACCCGTCGAAAACGGCCGTATCCCCGTAAAACGGGATCCGTCCGTAGGGCGCCGCTGACGATACCGTATACGGACAGGTAGGCTCGTTCGTTGCCAGAAAACGGCTGTTTCCTCGACGGGCCGTCTCTGTAATCGGACAGATCGGAGCCCTAAATAACAGAATCCAGCGAAGAGCACAGAAATAGCCACAGTAGTCTCAGGGACTATCGTCGAATAGTCTTCACCTGGATCATTCTACAATGGATTCAACTTACTGACCCATAATCCCTCAGATCATCATGCGGCCGTCCAATTTCCCGTGGGTCTTCCCACTTTCAAATTGGCTAGCAGGCGCGTCCTACTCTGGTGGACCATTCGGCCATCTCGGGCATCGGCAACTGGTGGGTTCTCAATTTTTTTTCGCTTCTCTTGACTTATATCCCTTGACAACAGATTCGACTGATTGAGAATCCTGCAAAAAAAATTCTTCGCTGACACGACGCCCCGAAAGCTTTGGCCGGCAAATCTAGGTATGTCTTTGCATTTCATCTTCTCTGACGTCCATTCTGTTCCATCAGGACCTCGCTTTCCATTGAAATACTGTATGAACCATCCACGGACTTGCTTGGTGAAGCTTGGTACGGTGGAGGGCATAGTTAATAGAATAGTCTGAACGTGCCACCAACTAAAGTGTTCGGTGGCCCCAGCGGACAATGGTATGTGCTCAAAGAGGATAGTGACTATGTCCCAATTAAGATCAAAGGGAGAGCTGAGTTCCCCAAAGCGTCGAACCTTGAGGGCGGGTTGGGCCTTGGTCGTTTGGCCGCCAGGTTCAATGAAATGGGGACTTTCGGGATGGCCGAGGGTTTGAACGTGTTCTAACGCAAAGGAAAACTCGATCCAAGCTTCTAGCCAAAATGATCGTTGGGTTGTGATGCATGCGACTTCAGGTATGTAGAAAGTTGAGAAGGCCTATGACCCCAAAGATACCGTTTCGAAGCCGGGGGTACTCATTCTGGACCCATTCCATGGTCAGTGGAGGTACACAGAATGCAAGTATATATTGAAGCTCACAATCAGGATCGAAGCATATCCTACCAACGGTATAATGCTGCCGCAAGACGGTGTATCAGATACAGAGGAGTGAAAATACAGATGGAATATCAGCGTACCAGCGAACTCGCCCCACGACATGCTTGGCTCCAATCTCTCAAGTCCTGATACCGGGATATGTCGTCGAGATCATTGTTATCACCCTTGGTCAAGAAAAGGTTGGGATTGTTCAGACAGCAGAACTGTTCAAATACAGGAGCTATGCCAAACGAGGAGACACCACGACTTCTCAGGAACCAGTATGGTGTTTGCATGACTCAATGGACAATTGGGATTGCTTCGACCGCCGGACTTGATACACGGTAATGTTTCCAGTCACGTAGTTCCGGGGGAAAGTGGAATTGGAGAGGAAGAGTAGGTCTCCGCGGTATATCCCAGGCTCCATCGAAACCGCTGTGTCCAAGTTATTGAATGTGGTATCAAGTCGGGTGAAAGAATCTAAGCCGCGCACCTCAACACGACAACTATAGGTGACTTGCAGTTAGTCAAAAGGCCAGGATTGTGTACATGATGTAAGCAGAAGTCAGAGAAAGTGCAAAGCCTCGCGCTTGAAGCAGAACCTGAGGAGTAAGTTGAAGGATAAACGAGCGATACCGCAAGAACTTACTCGGCGTATACGGGTGGCCCGCATAGGTGGAAATGAAAGTGGGGAAGTTTGAATTGAAGGTTAGCTGACAAACGGTATCCACATAACTTATGAGGCTCGAACACGTAGGAACACGTTGCGGTCGCTTATGTCGTGTGGATCATTCATCTGAGTGGGGTAAAAATGGCATCGTCAGGGAAAATTCTTGCGATTAGAATGTCGCTTCCCGAGTCGTCTTTGAGCCAAATCGTTGGAAAACGTCGGAAAGTGCGGTGATTCAAGAATCGGAGTCGAGTCTAATCTTGGGGTTCGTTAAGTTGCTTAAAGTTGAGTGCCAGGGCCCAGAATACATGCACTGTGAGGTCGACCGGTAGGCCAAGCATTTGTCCTATCCGTCTATCGCCACGTCTGGGATCTGTTCTTGAGATACTTAGGTTAACCGGGTTGGTGTGAGCAGCCGGCAACGTCGCAACGTCTGAGTCGGAGATTCAATATTCTGACCGGTGACGTAACCCGCTTCGTTCTTTGCCACTTTCAGTGCTGTGGGCGGTAACAGACTCTGCTCTGGACCAAAACTCCACATGTGTACTGAGATTGAAAAAAATGCTGTCAGCATCTAACTTGACCCGATCCCCGCATCCCCATGCTCGCGCGCTTGCAGCAGATCGTGCTCGCATCACAGATCTGAGATCTCGATGCACAAATCCGGGACCTCGAGCGCTCTCTTTCCGTGTTGCGAAGCGACAAAGTGCTCGTGCAAGAAATTCTCGACTCCTACAAGTACCCAGTCCTGACGCTGCCGACCGAAATGGTCGGCGAGTTTTTCATCCACTTCCTTCCGATCTACCCCACCTGCCCGCCGCTTACCGGCGTTCTCTCTCCAATAATTCTCACCCAAATTTGCCGTGGATGGCGGGAAATAGCACTGGCGTCCCCTGCCCTTTGGAGCCATAAAAATCTCTTGGAATGTCGATCTGGTGTCAACTGTCCTCAGCCGATCTGGTCGCTCCCCGCTCTCCATTGACATAAATGAATGGCAACCGTTTGACGGGTTACGCAAGTATTCCTCCACCACACTCCTTCCTCATTGCGCGCGCTGGGAATACTTGACCCTTCGCCTTTCCGCATATCTCGATTCCCCCCCATCGATGCCGCAACGCCTCTGCTCCAGAGCATAGATTTGGCATTTGACAATCGCCCGGAATTCCCCCTGGTTCTATTACGCGAGGCGCCTCTGCTGCGCGCAGCCACCTTGAACGATCGCGCCGCCGCGAACGTGGTTTTTACCTTGGGCGCAATTGACTTCCTGAATTTGAACACAATGTGGCTGCCCGAATGCATCCCGATCCTGCAGAAGACATCCAATCTAGTGCACTGCGAACTCGAGCTTTTTGAGTTCGTCGGGGTTGAGCCTAAAATTACGCTTCCATCCTTAGAATCGTTGACATTGACGGATTCCCTCC
>JARKIC010001896.1:0-89369 GCA_029378375.1 Mycena olivaceomarginata
TCTGTGTCATCAAGCCTGTTAATCGGGTTAAAGAATGTACAGTAAACAATTCAGAGCATTAGATCCAGAATTGGGAAACCAGATAACATTTTGATGTCATGATCACTTTACTATCAAAATGGTGAAAAAGCCATCTCCTCAATTCTTTGCTAAATGTTTCACTGCACATTATTTTGCCATCACAGCTGTGTTGGAGTGTGTGAATGGACTGTGACATTCTCGCATCATTGATCTGATCTGATTCTCTGTGATCTGCGATCATTCATCTCCTTATCTGATCCCATCTCTCTGATCTTCTCTGATCCTCTTATCTGATTGGGATCTTATTGTCCTGATAATAATCTTATTGTTTTGACATCCATCTTATTGTCTCTATTGTCTTGATAGCCATCTTATTGTGTCTATTGTTCTTATTATTCTTATTGTTCTAGCTACTTTATTATCCTTATAGGTATATAAGTAGAGTAGCATTGCCCTGAATCTTCAGTTCTTACTGTTGACTCCAGGCAAGTAGTTTTATCTTATGCAATCTAACAGAGTTCTTACTGTTGACTCCAGACCTCTGTGCTTGCCTGGTTCAAGCTGGAAATCCATGAATGGGACCTATCTTACAGTGGACAGTAGCCTACGGTAACAAGTCTATAGGAAATATAGAACAGAGCTCGAGAGGTAATGCCAGTGCTCTACAACATACAAGTAGCCAGAGAGATAGTGTGTGCAGGTTTAGCATGAGTCCGTGGTTGGGGACATGCTTGTGGGCCTACTGGGTAACTGTGCGTGTTGAGAGCTCCGTTGGAGAAGATGGTGGTTGGCAAGAAGGTAGCGGCAGTAAGAGGAAGATCGGAAGGTAGGTGCATAGGGTAGGCATAGACGGTGAGGAGTAGGATGTGCACGTTGCTTACCCATGCCGATCATTGTGAAGATCTGGAGCTAGGGCTGTTCACCAACAATGGGATTGAACTACTGAAACAAGTGTGGACTGGGAAGATGCCTATTGAATTCGATGTCCCTAGTCTAAATCTCTCCAGGCTTGGCACTATAGGATGACGGTAAAGTGTTGGAGGTTGGATTGGTTTGAACAACATCTCTATTGTCCTGATTAGGCATTCTTATTGTTCTTCCTGATTAGGTGTTCTTATTGTTCTTGTATGTATATAGCTAGCTAGTCTGCTATGCATCCAGGCTTTTCGCCCCCATATCTGAGACCCATCTGAGACCCCCGCTATATGAGCAACCTATCTGTGCCCATCTGAGTTTCCCTGCTTAACATAAAGGTGTGTTTCTCCTAGGCCACGCTGGTCAAAGATTTTTCTATACAGTGATGTGTCTGTGATTCCACCTAAATTCCGCATCAATCACTGATTCACTCACCTCAGGCTCTTGCAACAAGGCTCAGAAATGCTGGCATTGCTAAAAGAGATAGGATTTGTTACCATACAGGCAGAGGCGAAACATGGGAGCACCTGCTCTGCATGTGCCCTCAGTATAGGGACTAACAGAACATAAGACAAATCTCCAACGCATGTTTTGAATCTTGTTGTGCAAGTTATTTGGTCATGCCTTGTGCAAATATCTTTGGAGCATGTCACCATTGCAGATACAGTTTAGCAGCTAGTCCAGGATATATAGCAGTTAGTTGAGGTAATGTGGTGGTTTTCAAGGGAACATAGTGGTTAGAAAGCAAGTGGGTGATGGCAGTGGCATGGAACAGCCACATGCTTTGTGTGACAAAAATATCGAAAGGACTGACTTTCTGGGAATCTGAACTGATGACCATTCACACAAGTCTATATGAGGTGAAAGACTTGCTCAAAAGTAACCGAAATTATGAAGTGATGAAGGTTTGTTTTATTGACTCTGCTGGCCCCCTCCAGGAATATGATAAGGGCAGCCACACCTTCCATTGTGCAAATTGAGTAGGTACAAGTTCCAGGAGAGCATAGACAAGATGAAATTGATTTTGTTGTAAGACAGATTGATTCAATCAAGCACAGCTCATTTACACAAATAAGGCAGATCTTTGTTTTGTCAGTTTGCTGCTCTTATGTCATGAACCGTCTTTTCATTTTACTCCCAGAACCCGAACAACCCGAACAACCCGATCATTGATCAGATCAACTATCTGATCAATCGAACTTAGATACCGTTTTAGGATCCCAAACGGTTATGATCGGTTTCCCGACCTTTGGGTTCCCGATCACCCCTCTACGTTCCTATACCCCTTCATTTACTTCGCATTAATCTTGTCCGTTGTCATTGGACACTGTACCTTAATTTACAAACCCCTAGGGACTTTAGTATATAAACCGTAGTTACTCTCCTGTACTTTACACTATTCTAGTCTAAACTCCAGGCTTATTTGTTTGGAACCCTTCGTGCTTCAGTCGCCCTCGTCACCTCAGAACCCGGAATCTGCTCTGTGCTGACATCTTAGCTGCACTCACAAGACAAATGTTGTAAGGAACAGTTAATCAGGGCCAACAATTGTAATATTTGGTTTGAACCTTTTCAATTGCACTCAAAATGTACCTGCAATGTATTTGGCTTCGAGTTCAGTTTTACCAATTTGCCGTGAACTGATGCACATTGATGTGGCAGTACTCAGAAGCATAAATGCATCAACTCCAGGCTAGAAGTCAACTTTGAGGCTATTTCCTCCAGAAGTGTTTGAATGTCTCCATACGTGGGTTCTTGCAGCATTTTCAACTCAAATCAATTCCAAGAATGGACAATGTGAACAGGAGTTATAAATGCGGGTTATTTTGTGATCAAATATCCATTTTCAGCTAGAATGAAGTGCTACCTCATACAATCACATACATGTCCACTTCATCCCCTTTTTTTTGACCAACCACCTTGTCCACCACACCATTCTCATGGTTAGATTTGTATTCATAGATATAATCTAACAATTCAGATATGCTGTGCCACCACACAGCATTTGTCCCACCACAATGGTGTTTACAAGCATACAGTAATTTTGAAAGTTTGTAATTAACGGCCACCCACTCATAGATGTACATGTACCTCTCTGAATCAAGTGCTATTGTACATGTTTCCACCTTTCTCCATGTAGTTCATGACCTTTTCCTTCTCCTGTATTTAGCCATGTTTTAGATCTTTGCGGCTATTGAACAATGTTCAGCAACTACATGCACGTGCAGCCAAACTGCGTCATATTTCTTGGAATTGCCGTGCCTGAATATGCCTACTGGATGCACCCTGCAACATCTGGAAATGATACCAGGGGTTTCCTTAAAAGCGTAATACTGATTTGGATTTGATCATCATCAAAGAGGCGAAGCCAAAAGCCCAGATCTTGGCTTTCACCTGTTTCTGTGCCAAGTCTGATATCAATATAAGTGCTGCGGCCCCAGCACCTAGCACTATGAATACAGATACCTACTATGCCTTCAAGAAGAGTTGACAGCTAAGGAAAGTCAAGAGGAGCCTTATCGTATCTGCGGTGATGCAGACAACCTGCACACTGTGATGAGATTGGTCGGGAAATATTGAAACAATACTCAATTCTACCGTGCTTATTTAGGCTTCTAATAAATTAAAGCGATTGCGGTCAATCACGATCAGTTCCTGTACTGTAGCATTAAGGAGCATTAATGCTAATGCTCCTGGACTCCTCTGTGTTGGTTTCCGTGACGTCGGTGGACCTAAGAGACCCAATGTTCGGGTTTCCTAGTCCTAAGTGTCATCGTATCCAGTGGTTCAAACCCCGATCGGGTTTGTAACCACTCCTGTACTTTGTGTACTCTTCTCTGTCATCTGTGGTGTGTCCGGGGACTAGGATCCATCTGTACGGGTTCCTAGTCTCTAACGTCTTCTGTATCCCGTGGCGCAGACTCCCTGAGTCTGCGGCTTTAGAATCCGAGGCCAGGTTTCAACCGTGAGAAGGTCACGTGGTGGCGTCATGAGAGTCCCGTGCTGCTAAGATGTGTCTGTATCCATACAGACGCTTCGCGCAAAAAAGTAGAACCCAGGTGATTCATGACAGTGCAGTGCAGGAGCCCACGCAACCTGATCAATTCTGTTGCAGTGGCTTCTATTGGCAGGACGACCTCTCTTCCACCACACAGTCGCAGCCGCAACTGTCGACTCCTCAGTATTTTTCAAGCCCCAGTACAGCGGCTTCATTTCAGCCTCTGCTGCCTTCATCTCCGGCTTCCTTCCAACCCTCTCTCTTACCTCTGCCCCTCACATTGAGCAGTGGTATCTTACCAGGTCCTCCATCTACCTTCATCAGGTGTACGCCATCGGGCTGCCAAACAGCCTTGCCAGAGTCTCACCTGCACCAAGGCTGGTCGTCGTGGAGGTCACTACCATGCACAGTGTGTTTCAAAATTCTGCAAAAGCTGTTGTCAGCGCACCACTCTGCACTGAGTTCCGCACCCCAGCATAATGAGCCTCTCACGTCAGCAGCTATCAACTCTGTTACAGTTACCCCTCACATTTGAGTTGTTGCATCACCGGCAGTGGCACCAACACAAACTTGCCTCCAGTGACCACTTCCAGTGTGAAGCATACATAAAGACACAAGTCAATGCTGTAAACATCAGGCTCTGGTTGCAGGTATTTTGCGTCTTTGCCTTTGTGTTACTTATCTCACCGAAACATCAGAATGGTCATGCAGGTGTGCCTCTCAGTATCCATGTCCCAAAGTTTCCTTGGTTCCATCCCAAGGATTGTCTTCCAATCCTTGCTTTGTCTGATCCAGATCTGTGCACCACTTTTGCGTATTGGACCAAAGATGAATGGAAAGTCAGTGATACACCTATCGAGCTCCGTGACATTGAGTCCACCGTCTTTTTACGCCTCAAAGATGTAACTGAATGTGTTGGTGGGCCAGCACCTACAAATCCGCTTCCGACAATAAATGTGCATCTGTGGCTTCAGGTGTGTACCTATTACCCCATTCCAGGACGAAGTTGAAGCTGTAGTCCTGGAGGTCATGGTTTTTGGTTGTTCATACTCAATGAGGGTAATTTTTTTTTTGCACTCAGTCTGTGGAATGATAAAGGACACCGAATCCAAGTCATTCCTCTGCCCAAGATAGACTAAATTCAAATGCACTAGTGGAGGTGCTGGCTCAGCTGGAGGCGCATCAGTAGGTGCATCCGGCGAATTAGGACGAGTAGAAGTCGGTGAATGTGGAGGGGAAGGAGCCGTATTGGGTGGATTGGGAGCTGGTACAAGAGGTGCTCGATGAACACCAGAATTGTCCTCATCATCTCCCCCGTCATCGCGCACCACTGGTGGCTTAGCAGCAGGAAGATCAACAAAGGCAGATGCAGGTCCTCTGGGACAGCGCTTGAGAAGATCAGGCTTGTTCCCAGGGAAGTAGTGCTCATCAAAGACGGCATGCTCCGATGTGACCATTCACCGAGTCACAGGGTTGTAAAACAACCAGCCCTTATATTCTGTAGGATAACCCACAAAAATGCACTTCTGGAAATGGCACCCAGAAACATCCCTTTTGTCTTTCTGCACGTACACATAGACAAGGCAGCTCCAGACACGAAGATGAGACACATGTAGCTTATGCTTATACCAGAGCTCGTATGGAGTAGTATTCTCTGGAATGTGAGCAGATAGATGCATATTTGCAACATGAATATATGCATTGACTGCAAGCACCTTGAATGATAGCGGCAGGTTTGCTTCATGGAGCATAGCCATAGCATGCTCATCAGTTGTGCGATTGCCATTCTGTTGCGGTCTGTTCCTTGTTGAATGACGATGCACAATGCCTGCAGAGCGCAGAAAGTCTGCAAACTCAGTTGACATGTACTCTCCACCTTCATCGTCCTGCAGCGCTTTGATTTTACGTCCAAAGTGATTCTCAGCATAAGCCTTGAACACCTGGAATGCCTTGAATGTCCCACTCTTGCACTTCATATGCATGACTTTGAAGCTGGTATGATCATCAATAAAGATAACACAATATCTGTAACCCTCTCGGGTGAAGACTTTGTTGCAGTATGGATTTGTTCCTTGCACACTATCGGCAGAATAGCTCAGTTGGAAAGAGCACTAGTGGCGCAATCACTTAGAGGTCCCCGGTTCGATTCTGGGTTCAGCCATTTTCCAACAGACTTTGTATTCCTTCAGATCAGAGTGGATTACATCAAGGGGCACGCTGGAGCGATGTCTAGTGGAAGGAAAAGGAGTCACATTCAGCTTGCCTGCGAGGCATGGCTCACAGATTGGATCCAGCTTCTGGTTTGGAGTGATTTTCGCACCAGTAACCAGATTCTTGCTCAAGATCTTTTAGGTATCAGAATGATGACCAAGTCGACGATGCAACAGGCGACCCACGGAGAGAGCAAGAGGATGTGCTGATGGATGGGGTGCATTGTGATAAGGACTGCGGTGTCGGTATTGAAAGATATGTGATTCGAATTCAACTATGTTCGTCCTCTAGAGGGGAAGGTAAAGTCAAATGATAGAGCGGAAGGTCGGTATGCGAATCGGCCTTGTATGAGCGGTAGGTGTGTATGTGTATGTGTGAACAGTTATTCGTGGAGACCGTTCGTCTCCTAGGTGTGAATGGGTGTAGCAGACCTGTTGTCAGTGAAAACGATGGAGAGGATGTAAATCCCTAGACCCTGTTCCCCATATGAGTGTACTGGAACCCTAAATATGTTGCCCTGTCTGCCTTCCTTTGTGCGCTCTTCCCCTTAGAACCAGTGCTGGAGATGTGATGTGCGTTGCACAGACGATGACACCGACATCGTTCAGTCGACGGCAAGACAATTGGTCTTGTTGGCAGCGGACGGCGATTTGAATGTGATGGCTTCTCTCTGGGCCTGTTTTCTACAGAGCGAAGCTCGCGAGAACGGTGATCCTAATTGAGGAAGCCTGGAAAATATGGCACTGGGTCCGGTGAGGAGGGACCCTGCTGATGGAGGTGTGAGAGGTGAGACGCCGATGAACGAGCAAATGTAAGAGGCACTGCATTCAGGCCCCCTGTTACGACCATGCACTTTCCGGTCGTTTACGGCCTTTCCGGTTACGGTTACGGCCATTACGGTCCAACCAACTTTCCGATGCTCCGGCTAGTTCCGTTGACGCACAACCTTTGGGGTTTTCGCAATGAAGGTCTTCTGAGCGTTCCCCAAATCAAACATATGACTTATGCAACTATGCTTCTCTCTTATTGTTCTTATTGTTCTTATTGTCTTTTATATACTTCTTTCCGCATTAGACTTATCTCCGTATTTAGTATAAATACGTATTATGTTCTACTGTATCTTTAGTTGAAAATTAACGTGCTTTGCCTCCGCATTGCTCCGTGGTCTGACTTCTGTTCTCCTCGTCGTCGAGCCAAGTTAGTTGGTGTACCCGATCTCCTACGTGGTATCACTTACGGCCCTATCCGTCTTTCCGGCCTTTACGTCTTTCCGGCCTTCCGTCCTTCCGGCCTTTTCCGACACGGATATAACACCCCCCGTAGACAAACCTCCGTCTACCTGTGTCTACCTGTGTCTACCCTCTGTTTACCCTGGTAGACGTATGTGTACCACGACATGTAGACACATGTCAGTCTACCTCCGTCTACCCCTGTCTACCTCCGGCTACCTAAGATGGACAGCCTTCGGCTACCTCCGTCTACTTCCGTCTCTCTGGGTAGACTCACCCTGTCCAAAATTACACTGCTAATTTGCACTCACCTAGGCCTTCCCTGTGTCCGGGTATCTCTCCTTTGCTTTGCAGTGCCGATCATTGGAAATGACATTTCCGCCAGCGTGCTGTTGTTGAACGGCATCGCCAAATATGTGCACATACATTGACAGCGGTAGTCATTGAATCAAAGAATCTTCAACATTCGCTTACAGTTCACTGTGGACTTCATGTCGACCGTTCACTGGTGAAAGCCAATGGTAGACGCAGGTGAACTAGGTATGTATATGCAACATATACTTAGGTAGCCAGACAGGTCTGTCTACCCTGTGTCTACCCAGGTAGACAGACCCTCTGTCTAGGGGGGGTCTGAACACAGGCTGCATTGCTCCATTGTCTGACCTCTACCTTCATCCTACCTCGACACCAAGTTAGTCTGTGTACCCGCTCACTTCGTGGTATCACTTCACATCTGGACCAATCCGTCCGGCCTTATTCATCTGCCACCCGGTAATCCGGCTGAGCTTGCTTACATCCGGTCTTATCTGTGCGGTGTGATAAGGACCGCGGTGTCCGTATCGAAAGATATGTGATTCGAATTCGACTACGTTCGTCCTCTAGAGGGGAAGGTATAGTCAAATGATAGAGCGGAAGGTCGGTGCGCGAATCGGCCTTGTATGAGCGATGGGTGTGTGTGTGTGTGTGTAAACAGTGGATTGTGGAGACCGTTCGTCTCCTAGGTGTGGACGTGTGCGGCGGACCTGTTGTTAGTGGAAATGGTAAAGAAGGTGTGAATGCCTAAACCTGGTTCCCTGTACAAGAGTACTGGAACCCTAAATGTGTTGGCCTGTCTGCTTTCCTTTGTGCGCTCTTCCCCTTAGAACCAGCGCTGGAGATGCAATGTGTGTCACACAGACAATGACACCGACGTCGTTCGGTCGACGGCGAGACGGTCGGTCTTGTTGGCTATAGACGGCGATTTGTATGTGATGGCTTCTCTCCGGGCCTGTTTTCTACAGAGCGAGGCTTGTGAGAACGGTGATCCTAATCGAGGAAGCCTGGGATGGTGACACTGGGTCCGGTGAGAAGGGACCCTGCTGACGGAGGTGTGAGAGGTGAGACGCCGATGAACGAGCGAATGTAAGATGTGTGGCCTGCCTCCGGCAGTGGGCAAGGAGGAGGGTGCACAAGAGGTATGAGGTCGGGGAAGGGTGGGAGTACCCCTTTAGAGTGAGTTGATAACGGTACAGAGAGTGGGCAAACACCCCAAAAGCTATTTCTGCAGGCCGGAAGGTACTGACTACTCCTACTAAATGTGCTCCCTTTTATACCTCCTCAACGACTTCCCACGTTTCCAGAGGCCATGTGGTTGCAGGTGTTTCCAGGGGGCAGGGGGCATCATGAGGTGTTATAGGGTGCATAGACGGCAGGAGACTCAGCGCCTTAGCTGAAGAGACCGATCTGGGGCATGCTTAATGCACTGGCTTATGCAGGTATCACCTTGGATATGTCAGCATCAGAGCTCTTCCAGAAGCTGAAATACGAGGACGAGGAGGGCAGGCTCCGCACTGTTGAACATCCACCATTTGACCTGACCCTGACCGATGATGCGGCCAGGGTAACAAGGATGGCACCGGCAGCTGAGTCCGAAATTTCTTGTTCCTATCACAAAAGATATGTACCGGACCGTTCAGGCTTGTATCAGGTTCCAGCAGGAACGCGACGCAGAAATGTTTACCAGCGTGGAATGTCATGGTGTTCAGCCCCAGTTGAGCTTGAGCGTGCTTCTAGGTATACCAACACATGTTATTGACAAAATCATTGGCCGTGAGCTTTTCACTGGTCAGGTACGGGAAATGTAAGAGATCAATTCTATTGTATGCTAAATTAATTTGCAGATTGTCTGGAAAGTGCGAGTACATAATGCAGCAGACCCGATAACTGTTTCAGAGAAGGAGACACCATAGTATGCCCCACACTGCTTTAGCACGCGTTTAAACTAATGTCTTTTAAGGCTGTACCAGTCCCCAAATTGTCAGAAGCTCTGGGATTTTATTCAGCGGCACATTCCTCTCACCTCTCACCTCTCCCCTCCTCCGCAGGGTAATACACCCCTTTTGTTACCTCAGCCCCAAACAACCGAGCCACTGGCTGCAGAGGATCAAGACACGAACAGTGATATTGAGTTGGAAAAGGCGGGTGGTGTGACCCTGCCTTTTTTGCCATTAGACAATGACTCGGAGCTTTCTGACCCTCCTGATGATTTTGCCTTGAACTAGGATGATTTTTTGGGGAATATAGGCAGAGGCGAGGAAGATGACATGGCCGTTGATGCTGACAACGATGGGCGAGAACATGGGGGGTTGATGGGTGCGGTGCAAGCAGACAATCTGGATGTTGATGCACCAGATATGGATGGACAGCCAGGAGGTGAAGACAGCAAGAGTGAAGACGGCAGGAGGAGCTCAAGGACAGCAAGAATCCAGACAGTGGTACAGAAAAATGTGGCAACGAAAACTGCCAAGGGTTAGTAGACAAATCCCCTCAACTGTTGGAAAATGGCTGAACCCGGAATCAAACTGGGGACTTCTAAGTGATTGCGCCACTAGTGCTCTTTCCAACTGAGCTATTCTGCCAATAGTGTGCAAGGAACAAATCCATACTGCAACATCAACTACCTATTTGTCTCACATTCATAGCTATTCTGTTCTCATAGAGGGATCTACAATCTCCTTCAGTCAAGATGGAGAGCTCTTATTTGAAGCGGACATTGATGAGAGGAACCAGGCATTTGTGAGAGAAGACACTCCTGATTCTGATTCAGTCTTGTCTGCAGTTGGAACCTTGCCTCTGGATCGCATCCCACGGCGCCTGCGATCCACACCTATCTCTCACTTTCCCATCCCTCCCAACACCCACATTCCACCCCCCTGCATAGAAGCAAGCTCAAGCTGGACAACAATGAGCTTGCTGACGAGCCTGAGTTCCCCATCTCTGGGCTGGCAAAAGGCCGCAACAGCGGGAGGAGTGGTGTTTCTGACTTGCTCAGCACATTGCTCCCGCCCTCGAACGTGGGTGCAAAGCGCGACACATGGGGAAATCAAACTAGGGCATCAGAGGGAGCTCTGGCAAGAGCTCGGGCACAGGCGGCACCTCGCTCACAGTGTCAGACGCCGGATTTCAGCGGAGCAGGAAGAACCGGCCGCGCCCCGTCTACCCTGTGATCTTTTGATGGGAACAACTTTCCCAGCTCCTTCTTGCGATGTTTCTTCTCCTCCTTTGTCGGCTCAACAAGCTCAATCGGCTCGCCGATGGGCATGGTGAGCGGGGGGTGTGTTCTTGGCCGTTTTTGATTTTTGTGTGCACATGCACCTTGCGCAGCTTGTTCCCACTCGAGGATGCCGAGGGGTGAATAGGCGGAGTACAAGAGTGGGAGTGTAGGGGTGGACGTGGTGACAAGGGGCGTTGAGATGTTAATGACAATACCTGCAGGGAGAGTTGGCCAAGGTGCAGATAGCCACATCATGACCAGGGGAATGCCGTGTATATCGCCGTCGGGCTCTGCTTGATGATTGATGCAGGCGCATTGGGCGCGGATTGCGGGATGTACTTGGTGAGCTTATCACCTGCGCAAATAATGTCTTGTTGTTCAACCACGTTGTTGTTGTTGTTGTGATGAAGAACTGCGATCCATTCGTGTTTGGACTGGTGTGGGACATGCTGACAGTGTACGGCCTACATAATGAATCAACATTGTCCTTCTGGTTGCATTGGAATTGTTCGGTAAGTAAATAGAGATGCAACACACCTATCATGCCTCAGCTCGTCTGAAAGCTCATCCTTGAACTTGTGTTGACAGCTGTAGACTTTAAGTACCTGGTACATACCCCAAAGACATGCACACACTTGACGCCAGGGGAGCGAGGCGAGTCTAGCACGAGGTCATGGATTTTCCACTGCCTAGATTGTATTGAGCATTAACTCATCTACAATCATACAAACACACCAGTTTGTCCAAGAATACCTGTGCCTCAAGAGCGAAGCTGATGCGGTGTAGAACTGAAGGAAGGTTCAGTGCGTATTTCACCTCCAAATCTTCGACAACCAGTAGATAGACTGGGGAGATAGGTACAAGTCTTCTAGGTGGCAACACCCTGCTGGAAAACACCTCAGACAACACCTCAGACAAAGAAAGGAGGCATACCTGTGTCAACTCATCCAAAGTGGTGCTGGTGTGTGTGGTGTGATACAACTCGCCTTGTCGCAGCCAACCAGAAGTTGGCTGAGAAAACAGCCAGCGCAAAGCTGGCTGCGCTTCACATTATTAAGTAGGCAGAGAGGATCAGCATTTGGAGAAAGTAGAACAAACACGTGCAGTGCGGCCTTAGAGTATAGTAATACTCTTTATTAATTGCCGTCAATTGTGATCACCGTGTCAGTTAAAGTATTTGTCAGTTGAAGATTCACTTGTTAAGAACCATCAAAGTTATTGTATTGCATCCAGTGACATAGCAGCCAAGGCAAATACTGTGTTACACCTGTGGGCCGGGCGGAGGGCGTGTGTATATTTTGTTCCATGACTTTTCACTGATCGTGTCGACCACGCTGTCCACCCCCGCCATCTGCTCCTCATTAGCAAGATACTGCTCTATGTCCCACTTGTGTTTGCGGTCGCAGATATGTTTGTGGGCCTTCAGGCACTGTTTAAGGTAAGTGGGTGAACGACTAATCACCTTGCCCCAGTTCTCGAGAGATATATGTTTGGTAAAGATGCTGGCGGAGCGTCCAACATGGTGACTTTGGTATACTTGGTCTGAAGATAGTAGACTTCGTTGATCCACTGGACCAGCTGCGGCACCGGCACCTGAGCCTTGGCAGTACACTTGGTAGCACGTAGCTGTCCCAGTGCTGGATGCAACGGGACAAAATGGGAAACGAGAAACTCCTTGATTTGGAGATTTTTCTTCACCGTACATTTGCTGACCTTCTTGTTGGTGGAAGGTTTAACATCTTGTTCTTCCATCTTCACGTCCTCGTCCTCGTCACCCTCGTCGTGATAGGGGGTGATATTGTTTGTATAAGCAGCCGCTTCAGCGGTGTTGTCAATAGTACAATGACCAGTATCCTCTAGACCCAGGACAGTACAATCAGCATCCTATTTCATAAGTAAGGTGAATGCTTGAAAAGTTTGTGTGCAGTGGAAGTGAGTGCCTAGAAAGGTTAAGCTTTGTCTGCGACACAGTTGAGGAAGAACTGACAGATACGCGAAAGTGACCCTGTTGTCCAATGCTTGCTTTTACGCCACAAGGATAACACCATGGTCAAAGAAATCAGAACAGCCAATGACATAGCTGCTGGCAAAAAAAGCAAGGGTACCAGTAAGACTCCAAAGGTTTGGGTTCACTGGGTTGGCATCACATACACCATATCGAAAACCGAGTCACGCGTGCTGAGGACTTGTCGGACAGAGGCAGCAGGTCTATTCATCAAGAAAAAACAAATAGGCCTTCTGGTCCGTGCAAAAGGCCAAGAATATGACCCACAACAAACTGGTCAAATATCTGCTTTGCGATGATGGCAAGCTGTTGGGAATTGAGCCATTTTTGAGGAAGGTGCAGGAGATTATTGAGAAGGGCAATGTAGACAAAGATGACGATGATGATTCTCAGGCTTAATCACTTTCTTGGCAGTTATGTAACTGGTTGGGCAAAGTACCCATTTTGTGACATATTGTGAATACAGTGCCACCGGGCACTTCCCTGATAGCGGCCGGCATGGCCGAGATTTTTTTTGGAGATTTTCTCATATTTTTTTCTGAAACCGGGTCACTGAGAAACACTGTTTTATGCATTTGTCCCAATTTTTCCCACAGTGTTTCACTTTATGCGGCCAGAAAATTGGGACAACTATCGGCAAAGCCTGGCGATCAATCCTCGGCAGACCCCGGGGTCTGGACTGGTCTGGAACAATGATAGAAATCTATCTATGACACAGTGCTGTAAACTTGGAAGAACTTTATAGCTTAAGCGTCATCCATCAGAATCCGCCCCAGCGCATCACGCGCCAGAGAAGCACATAACGCCCCGCCGCCATGAGAATCAAGAAGGCCAAGGAGGCTGCCAGAACTCGGGAGAAAGAGAAAAATGCTGCTGCCCAAGCCGAGGTCGATGCCACGGATCCTGAATATGCGCCCCCAAGTAACGAGGAGGATATTGTTGCCTCCCCCGTTGCAAGCACATCTAAACCAGGGGCTAAAAAGCCTGAGGAAGCAAGAATTCAAATTATTAAATAATGTGGGTTACTAACACGACTTACACAGTTGGCAATGCGGAAGCGCCGCCGTGAAAACTCTGATCTTTATGACAAATTGGACAAGCGCTCCCGCACCTCAAAATGGCGGGATGAAAATAAGATTACCAAGAAAGCAAGAGTCATCAGCGCTCAGCCTTCAATTGCAAGCCTTTTCAAGGTTTTCCATTTTTGTTTTGCTGACGAACAATCAACTCACGCAAAGTCAAAAGAAATCTGCGGAAAAGTCCGGGCCCTCCAGCGGGCACCCAGTAGAGGTTGATATCTTACTTTCTTTGCCTTTCCCTCATTTTATGGAGTTGTCTAGGTTTCACTTCTTTATCCACACAATACCGAGTCGCATGTCCGCAGTGCAAACTCGATTTCAGCCCTCCCGACAGCAGAACCTGCTCCAATGGACTCAGATTCGGATATCGAGATGACTTTAACACCTCCTCCTGACCTCCACGAGGCACATCCCCCTGTTCTCCTCGTTCAACACACCCTCAACCCTGTTGAATCCCCCCTTCACACTGCTGTGTCCTCTACTGCAGCACCTGCCCCTGCCAGCGACTCGCAAAGCGATGATGGCTATTTGACTGGTGACAGTGATGATGACAAGAACACTCACAAGCTCACCCTCACTGTTATCGAGGACACTTTTAAAAAGTTTGACGCAAAGATTAAAAAGTATCGCAAAACTCACTTGTCCCCCCGAGCGATAGCGGCAATGACCCCCGAAAAAGGTGTGCAGCGTATGGTCATGATCAACGGGCTGACGGAATTCAACGTCCAACGCCACAAACGTGAAGTTGAGCGTGCCAATCTTGCCCTGAAGATTGACAACGCCCCGAGATCGCAGGGGCCCAAGCTCCGCTCACGCCTCCGAAAAATAAAGCCGTCAATTGCCGCCAGCATCACAGTGGCAAACCAGTTTAGCAAGACCAAGTATTGGGCACAGAAGCTTCATTCAACTGCACGGATCTTCACTGAAACCGGCGAGCTCCCGGAGAGTAACCAGGGCAAAGGAGCGAAACACAAGACACATTTCGACGACCCAGATGTCAAGCCGAGGCTTGAAGCCTTTGCACGCGGCCTGGTTCCAGAGGCCGAAGGAGGTTTCCAAGGGCGGGTGCATCATCTGATTCTCTGTCATCAATCTTCGTTCACTAATAATTCAATGCAGATAGCACCAGATAAATTACGACGCTACGTGAACGAGCACCTCTTTCCGGAGCTGGAAATCGAGGACACAATTGGAGTCACCACTGCCACAGCATGGCTCAAAAAACTGGGTTATCGTCTCCGTCGCTATCAGAAGGGGATTTATTACGATGGCCATGAGCGACCCGACGTTGTTCAAAAGCGAAACGAGTTTATCAAGGATATCTTTGCATGCCTCGAGTGAGTTGATACCGATGGAATTTCGTGCAAACACTCAATAAAAAAATTAGAAACACTTATCAGTACGAAAATGAAACAGAGGCCGAAGCCGGCGCCTCTCAAGGCAAGGATACCACCAGCAATCTCAAGGAAATTCCCCTGAAACTCAAGCCTGGGGACATCATCTATTACACCATATTCCACGACGAGTCCACCGTTCATGCCAACGAACAAAGTCATTTCATCTGGGAAAACCGACGACCAGCACGAGTTGCGGCAGAAGAGCCGTGGCCGCCTCATCCACATCTCCGACTTTATTATTAAGCACTGCGGGCGGCTTGTTTTGACCCCCGAGGAGATCGCGTGCGAAGAGCTGCTCCCGAAGCGGCCACTCAGCCCTGCGGAACTCGAGGCAGAGCGTGTGCGTCTGGCAGCAGAGACAGTAGCCGCTGCCGCTGCTGCTGAGAAAGAGCGGATAGCGCTTGAGCAGGGGAAGAAGCCAAGGAAGAAGAAGCCTCCAAAGGAGAAGCAGCCTGCCAAAGCACCACCTGCAACTGATCGTACGGCAGAAGGACTTGAGTGGACACCACCCCCACCCCCCACGCCATTCAAACGTTACCGATGCGAACACTACGACGCCTGTCGCATAATCCATCCGGGTGCTGGGCACGATCCATACTGGGACATGCCTCAGTTGATAGCGCAGGTAAGCTTCCTTCATAAATACTGAACTGGCACTTATTTTTTTGCAGACTAAAGGTGCAATCGACATTTTCGAAGCTAAATATCCCGATGGCCGGGCGGTGTTTATTTTTGACTGCTCTTCGGCCCATGAGGCATTTGCTGTTGATGCGCTCGTCGCCCACAAGATGAATCGTTCCCCAGGGGGAAAGCAACCGAAAATGCATGCCACAATCAACCCCCGCAACTGGTGAACACCAGAGCATGGTCTTCGAGCTGGGTGACAATGCAGTTGACGCGGAGGGTAAGTCGCTGGTTGGTCAGCCAAAGGGGATGGAGCAGGTTTTGAGGGAAAGAGGTCTATTGGACGTGCTGAATGCAGCAGCACAAAAGCGCAAAAACGGCTCAACGGCGCTCGGGATCTGTCGGGAGTGCACAAAGTCCCAAAAGGCACGCGATTTGGAAGCCAAAGCGCGCCGTGAAGGGCTGGATGCCGAAGAAGCAGAAGGAGAAGGGGCCTTTGAAGACGATGACGACAATAATCACCCCGCAGATTGCTGCATGCAGCGTGCCCTCGAGTGCCAGCCCGATTTTAAGGCAGAAAAGCCACTGTTGCAGGTTCTGATTGAAAAGCGGGGTCACATCTGCCTCTTCCTCCCCAAATTTCATTGCGAGCTGAATCCAATCGAGATGGTGTGGGCCCAAATCAAGCGTCGTAAGTGCTTCCTCAACTTTCTTCTCTTGGTCTGACCTTCCCTCGGGGCCTCAGGTTTTCCGTGAGCGCGCGGATGGCACATTTCCTACAGCTCAAAAACTCATTCCAGAATGTATTGAAGCTGTTTCCTTGGACAGCATCCGCCGCTATTTTCGACACTGCTACCGCTACATGGATGCTTACCGCCATGGTCTCAATCCGCAACAAGCTGCACGTGCTGTAAAAAAATATTCGTCTCATCGCCGTATTCCTGTTGGCGATGTTGAAATCCTTAAATCTACTTAAATGTGTACTCCTTTGTTCCTACTAGAGCATTTATAACGGTTTAAGAGGGCGCCTGAGCTATGCCGAAGCCGTGCCGAGCTATTTTCCCATATGTTTCACTTTCTCGAGAGACAAAAATTTGAAATCTTTCTCAATCTCTTAGATTTTCTATCAGAATGAAGCCCTACTATGTATCTATCGTTTCCGGGTGTCTCCAAATACCTACGTGAATCGGAGAAAATGATCCGTGGTCATCTTTGAATCCCATCAGTCTTCCCTTATCCGGCAATCGAGAGGTGCCCGGTAGCACTGTATTGAAAAGAGATCAACAAATGCGTGGGCACGACTCTGTGATCTCTTTGTGATCACATGATGATCAACAAGAGACATCGCTTGCATAATGCGTGTTGTATTTGTCTGTGTATACCCAGCAAGCTTGGTGTTTGACGAGAGCGACAACAGTATGCGTAATTTTATCAAGAGCCTTAGGAGGCCATTATATTGCCATGAAACCAAAGCTCAAAAATATGCACAGCACAGCAGAGCAGTACAACCGACAATGGTAGAGACAGATTGATAGCAAAGCAATGATATACAAAAGGCATACACTAGATAGAACGAAGGGAGAATGGAAGAGAAGGGAGAACGGAAGAGAAGGCATGTCTCATGGTTGCAGCATTGGGAATTTTTAACTGGCATTGGAGACAAGCTGCCAAAATTTCGTGGACAGGGACAAGCTGGTGGTCAGCTCCTTGTCTGCTGGATTGGCAAACAATTGGTGCTCTCGCAACAATGGGTTGATGGATTTATGAAGCTCAACATAATAAGCATCTGCGTGACCTGTGTTTTGAAAGCTGTTGGGGTAAATCCACTGGGCAGAGATTTCTTGTTTTGTTAAACAGGCAAGCACAGAGGTCTGGAGTCAACAGTAAGAACTCTGTTAGATTGCATGAGATGAAACTACTTGCCTGGAGTCAACAGTAAGAACTGAAGATCAAGGACAATGCTACTCTACTTATATACCTACAGGAACAAAGGGAGTAGCTAGAATAGAAACAAAGAGGTACAAAGGGAAAGCTAGATAAGGAACTACAAAGAGATGTCCATATCAAGAACAAGGGAACATCCATATCCGGAACAAGGGAACATCCATATCTGGAACAAGGGAGTATCAGCACCCTATCCGAGATCTAGTGTTTAACATATATATGACGTGACGCTCTCATCAGACGATTTTCAACTTTTCCCACATCATCGCAATGGCCATTGTGTTCCACGTATTTTGCTCCAGAGATGTCTGTGACTGCAGTTTGTTATATTCTTCTAAGCTCTAATTTCTTTACTGAATCTCAAACAACAGCAAGTTGCAAATGAGGTTTTATTTTTTCTTTCTTATTACTTCTGGATTGCTCACAAATTCTAGTAATCCTGCCTAGAGAACTAATATGTCGCACGGTTTACAAAAGCTCTGCAATATCAACTGCACGGATCCTGGGGGTGACACAGCACCTTATGTGCAATGAGGAGGGACACGAGTGGGTAGGCAGAGTCGGAACTGAAGGCTTAGAAGCATCACGCTGGTGGACAAACCTCAACCAGGAAGCCAAGGACACTCTGCTGGGGCTTCTAGGATAGCAGGGTCACCTATATATAAAATTGCCTGTCTGTCTGGCCGTCTGAAGCCTTACTCAAGCAAAAAGAAAACTCAAATAAGCACAGGCACATTACAGCTGTTTGTATAACTCTGTGAACAGACGTCGCGAGTCTGAACCCCGACATGTTACGACGAGGTACAAAGGGAAAGCTAGATAGGGAACTACAAAGAGATGTCCATATCAAGAACAAGGGAACATCCATATCCAGAACAAGGGAACATCCATATCTGGAACAAGGGACCAGATGTGAATGGATCAAAGAGGATCAATGATCGGATCACAAAGGATCAGATCAGATCAAAGATGCAAGAATGTCACAGTCCATTCACACACTCCAACACAGGGAAAAGATAAAACAAAAAGAGAAACAAAACAAATAAAGCTGTACTCACAGAGGTGACTGCGGTCTTGACGACACGTGATACTTCTGTACACGAACAATCTTTGTGGCGAATGATATAGGTATGTAAGTAGAGTAGCATTGTCCTGGATCTTCAGTTAGAGACAATAGAAACAATAAGATGGATATCAAGACAATAAAATTGTTATCAGAACAATAAGATCCCAATCACATAAGAGGATCAGATAGGATCAGAGAGGTCGGATGGGGTCGGGTAAGGAGATCAATGATCACGGATCACAGAGAATCAGATCAGATCAAAGATGCGAGAATGTTACAGTCTATTCACACATTCCAACACAAGGGTCTGGGTGCTTTGCTACCCCCCAGGTTTGTATTGCAGGAGTATCGCAATGATCTAACAGTAGATCTTCGCCGTCCCATTCAAAGTAAGAACTGCATATCTACAACAAGATTACAGTCAGAACAGGACTGGGTGTGCGTTCAATCCAACTTGAAACATTTAAAATTAGGACCAGTGTAGCTTCAGAACATGAGTAGATGGAACAAGGGAGTATCCATATATGGAACAAGGGACCAGATGTGAAGGGATCAAAGAGGATCAATGATTGGATCACAGAGGATCAGATCAGATCCAAGATCCAAGAATGTCACAGTCCATTCACACACTCCAACATGTTTCTCGAAAGGTATCGGTGCATCGACGCTGCCATGGTAACCAGAGCAATCTGAGACATACACCTATTCAGCAAGTCAGGCAAAGAACACAATGCACCTACATTGGCGGCGTCTGAGAAGGAAGTCGGCACACCTGCGTTAGATGGTGATGAAGGTACTGCAGGATCAAAGATGAAACCACTAGAGATGTGTGCCACCAGATCATCGGCAAGCTTCTACGCCAGTGACAGTTCCCAGGCAGCCTCTACTTCCAGCTGCATGACATTCTCCTCATCTCTATTAATGGCAGAAGCATAGCTCGACCCATTCAGAGCAACGAAGAGCACAATGAAGCTGTGCAGGGCCAGGAGGTCGAGTACACCATTGCTGGTACTGATATCTGAGAGGTGAGCAGCCATCTGTAATGTAGGTTGTGAACTCCGGTGATTACCATTCTGGAGATCTACAAAGGCGAGAGCGATGAAGATGAAAATGTGAATAAGGAGGCGTGGTTGGCATTGGTTGTGGATTCAGCCATTGCTGTATTGTGCAGAGTGACAAAAACACAGTGGGAAAGGTTGCTGGCAGGAATTCCGTGTCTCCCAACACCTATGCAGTTTGTCAGGCTTATGACGTAATGCAGGATAAAGGCAGGCATATATCTAACCGGTACCAATGGGTTAGTGAGGTACAATAAATGAATGACAGAGCAGACACACAAGGTTGTGTACGGAGTGTTGCAGTACAGATTTGTTCCTTGGACACTATCGGCAGAATAGCTCAGTTGGAAAGAGCACTAGTGGCGCAATCACTTAGAGGTCCCCGGTTCAATTCCAGGTTCAGCCATTTTCCAACACGGAGTCAGGTGAACCTGTTCAAAAACCCATACGTTGGTCATATCAGTCCAGCCATTGAAAGTATTGAAGGCCAAATGTGACCGCATATTTCCTCGTAAGTCACTGGCGGCTAGATCTGTCCTGCGGCGTTCCATGAACCACGCCTTCTTCCCTCCAGCCAGATCAATGACAGTAGACATCACATCCTCGTGAATCCAAGTGAAGGCATCAGAACTGGCGAAGATGGCCCAGGTGAGGTCATCCCACGGCAGCTCGTATAGAGGAACATTGCTCAATTTATCCACCCAGGTGCATGCGAACTCATGCGTGGCCAAGTTGCTACCAGAAATTCAGCCAACAGAAGACAAAATAAGACTCATCATGTACCTCCAACCCGGGGGCATTGCCAATGTTTTGTTGGGCAAAGTGTTGGATAGCATATTCAAGTGCTGAGCTGCAGGCCTCCTTCTCCCGTCTCCAGACCCAGCAAATTTGTTATCAGCAGAGGCAGGCTCAGGCTCAGGCACAGGTCTCCGGTCTAGATCTCCAGACCCGCTCCCAGCGGCGGATGCTTTATCAGCAGGGGCGCGCTCCAATGCAGGGCTCCTGTTCCTGTTTCCAGACCCACTCCCAGCGGCAGATTCGTTATCAGCTGGGGCAGGGTTGGGAACAGGAGCAGGGTGGTGTGTGTCTGTGAAACTGCCCAACATCATGTCGCGGCATGCTAGAAGATCTCGGGGGTAACCCAGCCTGCAACGAAAGCTCTTTACCACTGTGACGGGCCCCTAGATCTGGACTGACAATCAGCATATATACGGTGCGCAAAGGTGAAAGCCAAACTATACCCTGAATATGGGTGAGACGATCAAGATGAGTGAAGGCTTCAAACCCTTCTTCATCAAAATCTATCTTCCGGCCATCATAGAGATACGGACATTGATGAATAATGAGACCAGTTCTATTCCTCAAAAGTTCCTGTATTTGTTTTCCAGTAAGGCCTTCATGCGCAACATATATGATGGACTGGACATCAGAGGGAACACTGTCAGGCAGCAGGGGAACACCATCTTCAGACACGGTCAGCCCAGATGTGTGCAGCTTCAGCGCATCAGGATGCACATGTAAGGGTACTTTGCAACCAGACTTGTCACACCACTTGTAGGGTTAGGAGTGCACAATCTTGTTCAGGAATGGAGTATCCGACCGCTAGTATGACTCAGCAAACAAATTGGTATAAGCAGGCACACTTACTGTGGCATTAAAAACCTGGTGACAATGTTCGTGTGGTGTTGCGATGAGCAGATTGGCAGGGTTTTCGGGAGCAGGCTCAAACTCCCAGCATTTGACAGTGACAGTGTATTTATCGTCTGGAAGATTGTGGAGGACGGTGGGTTTCAATTTTTGTTCTGGATCAAGCACCTTTTCCTCGAGATTGGCTGCATTGCGTGCAGAAGAGGGCCTCCAGTGATCGGAAATAGCGAACCACCGCAGTTGCTCATATTGGGGGATGTCTATCGCCCCTTCGCCATCTGGATCTTCAGGCGATGAGGACTTGCGTGGACATCAACAGGGGTGATGCTTCTTGGCGGCTGAGGTTTGAGAGGAGATGACAGGTGCATTGGCCTTGGGGTTGGCCTTAGGAGTTCTAGGGCACAGAGATGTTGGCATTAAAGTGGTAGCATCGACACCATCAATATGCTTGACTTTACGTCTTTTTGAAGGGGGTTCATCGGCAACCTATTGGTTAGCGGCCTCAGATGCTCTTGGGTGCGGTGGATTTGACATTGAGGTGGTGGCCCCGTCATCGACATTGCCCGTGTCATCGACATGCCTGAGTTTGTGTTTTTTTTTTGGTGTCAATTGATTCTCAGCCTCTTCAATCGAAGGCACTACTTGCACAGCAAGGTCTGGGTACTCTTCACCGATTGTTTCTGTCATATCCACAAGCTGATCAGCTGCAAATTCTGTTGAAGGATGAGGGTATGACCATAAACTGATCCAAATGACATACTCAAGCCATAGCTAGGAGATGGCAAAGGTGTGTCGTTCGGTGACAGAAATTGTGATGCAAGATCAGACTGATAGAACTCTTGCAGCAGTTGGACTTTGTCAATCTCTCTGCGAGCGAGCGTGAAAATGAGAGCCCATAACTCTCTCTCTAGCAGGCCCAGAGGATTGTCTAAAATCAGACAGTGCCGGTTTCCGAGGTCACACCAATTCTGAGCCCAGTGTCATTAGCTGCAAATAGACGAATGGACGAAGGAGGCATCCGCTTACATCCAACAGAGGCAGTCTTGATTTGTAGCAGACAGACCCATAGAGAATTGGACCCAGCAGAGCCAGCGGAGAATTGGAAATCACAACAAAGGTAGGAGCCATCATCAGGCCTACGTCAGTGTCGGCTACAGCTTTATCTGCCTCAACAGCTGTAAGTGCAATGCCTTGAGCTTTTGTGTTGGAGTGTGTGAATGGACTGTGACATTCTCGCATCTCTGATCTGATCTGATCCTCTATGATCCGATCATTGATCCTCTGTGATCCCTTCACATCTGGTCCCTTGTTCCATATATGGATACTCCCTTGTTCCAGATATGGATGTTCCCTTGTTCCGGATATGGATGTTCCCTTGTTCTTGATATGGACATCTCTTTGTAGTTCCTTATCTAGCTTTCCCTTTGTACTTCGTTCTAGCTGTTCCTTTGTTTCCATTCTAGCTACTCCCTTTGTTCCTGTAGGTATATAAGTAGAGTAGCAGAGTCCTGGATCTTCAGTTCTTACTGTTGACTCCAGGCAAGTAGTTTCATCTCATGCAATCTAACAGAGTTCTTACTGTTGACTCCAGACCTCTGTGCTTGCCTGTTTAACATGGCTTCTGTGTCAGCTGTTGGTGTGTGCGGGGACTAGGATCTGTCTGTACGGGTTCCTAGTCTCTAAAGTCTTCTGTATCCCGTGGCGCAGACTCCCCGAGTCTGCCGCTTTAGAATCCGTGGCTAGGTTTCAACTGTGAGAAGGTCACGTGGTGGCATCATGAGAGTTCCGTACCGCTAAGACGTGTCTGTATCCATATGGACATGTTGCGCGAAAAAGTAGAAGCTGGATAATTCATGACACTGTGCCTCGCGTGCACCCAGAGTTGTCGAGGAGGTATAAAAGGGAGCACATTTAGTAGGAGTAGGGTGGACCTTCCGGCCTGCAGAAGTAGCTTCCGGGGTGTTTCCCCCACTTACTATACCACTCTCACTCAATCTAAAGGGGTACTTCTAGCCTTCCCCTGACCTCATACCTCTTGTGCACCCTTCTCCTCGCCCACAGCCGGAGACAGGCCATACCTCTTACATTCACTCATTCATCAGTGTCTTACCTCCCACACCTCCATCAGCAAGGTCCCTCCTCACCGGACCCGGTGTCACATTTCCAGGCTTCCTCAATTAGGATCACCATTCTCGCAAGCATCGCTCTATAGAAAACAGGCCCGGAGAGAAGACACCACATTCAAATCACCATCTATAGCTTGTTAAACAGGCAAGCACAAAGGTCTGGAGTCAACAGTAAGAACTCTGTTAGATTGCATGAGATGACACTACTTGCCTGGAGTCAACAGTAAGAACTGAAGATTCAGGGCAATGCTACTCTACTTATATATCCATGAGGACAATAGAGTAGCTAGAACAATAAGAACAATAAGAACAATAGACACAATGAGATGGCTATCAAGACAATAGAGACAATAGAGACAATAAGATAGATGTCAAGACAATAAGATTATTATCAGGACAATAAGGTCCCAATCAGATAAGAGGATCGAATAGGATCAGAGAGATCAATGATCATGGATCACAGAGGATCAGATCAGATCAAAGATGCGAGAATGTCACAGTCCATTCACACACTCCAACACTCCCCCGGGACGAGACCAGTCTCGCCTAGCTCCCCCGCAATCCAACAAGATTGCGCAACTTGTCCACAGCAGGACAAGGAAGAGTTTTGTAAGGATGTCTGCCAGCTGATCCTGGGTCGACACATATTCAATGCCAATAGAACCCTTGGCAACTTCATCTCGAAGCCAGTAATGAGCAAGGTCAAGGTGTTTCATGCGACCATGATGCTCAGGGTTCTTGGATACTTGAATTGCAGACTGATTGTCCATGCAGAGAGGAGAAGCCCCTGACACTCCATAGCCCAGTTCACCAAGCAAACTGTGTACCCACTTGATCTCCTTGCCTGCCTCCACACCAGCAATGTATTCAGCTTCGGTGGTAGAAAGGGAGACAGTAGATTGCAGCTTGCTCTTCCAGCTCACTGGACCGCTATTCATCATCACCATGTAACCACCTATGCTTTTCCCAGTGTCTGGACAGCCACCGTGATCAGCATCGGAGTTGGTGATAAAGGGATGAAGTGAGGATGATGATTTTGAGTAGGTGATGCGGTAATCAAGTGTCCCCTTGATATAACGGAACAGATGTTTGACCGCTTTCCAGTGAGCTTCACCAGGATTGGAATTGAACCATGCAAGCACTCCGACAGTGTAAGCGATATCTGGACGTGTTTGGGTGGCCAGATAGATAGATAGATGCTGTGATATTTCTTGGCCTCTTCTGCAGATGTTGCACTGCTCTCCTTGGCCAAATTAAGCCCAGGAAGCATTGGGGTGGTGACAGGATGGCAATCACTCATGTTGAACTGCTCAAGCATGGCTTCAGCATAAGCACATTGTGAAAGATGGATGTCTCCAGTATTACAGTCACGCTCAATCTTGATACCCAACAGCCATTCTGTGGGACCAAGATCCTTGACTCTGAACGAAGAGCCAAGTTGAGCAATGACTCGGTCGATATCAGTATCATCCTTGGCACAGATCATGCCATCATCAACATAGATGGGAAGGATGATGCGCACAGCCCCATCAGAATAGATGTAGCATAAGCGATCAGACTGGAGACACTGAAAACCCATATCACAGAGCTTTGCACTCAGCTTCTTGTTCCATTGACGGCCAGCCTGCTTGAGTCCATAGAGAGACTTGCGCAGTTTAAGAAGCTGACCGCGCTCCCCCTGAGGGAATCCTTCGGGCTGAGTCATATAGACATCCTCCTCCAGATCACCATTAAGATAAGCAGAAGAAAAATCAATGGAACGAAGTTTGAGATCATGCTGAGCAGCCAGAGCAGGAATGATGCGCAGGTTTAAAGGTGGGAGAGAAGATCTCATTGTAATCAATGCCATGGCGCTGTCCACGGCCATCAGCAACGAGGCGCGCTTTATAGCGCTCAATTGACCCATCAGACTTGTGCTTTATCACAAAGACCCATTGAGAACGAATGGGCTTCACATCGGGTGATGCATCAACAGCATCCCAAGTGCAGTTTTCGAGAAGAGAGCTGATCTCAGAGACTGCTGCTTCTTTCCACAGATGGCCATCTTTTCGCTGCAATGCTTCATAATATGTTCGCGGGTTGCCAGAACGTACAGCAGACAGAGCCAACTGCACATGGGCAAAGTTAACTGCTTGAAGCAAAGCATTGGTTGGATCGCCTTCATGTGCAACAATAAGCACACTCCCTGGCTGGAGAGCAGCAACTCATCACTACTGTCCTCAGATTCTGGAGGAACCGGACCAGGTGCTGGTACAGGCAGTTTCCGCCACTCTGAGACAGGCTTGGGCTCTCTTCTCTGGCCATGATGGCGATGATGTGCAGCAACACCAATGGGGGAAGGAGGAGGTGCTGGGCCAGCTGGTGCATCAGCAGGTGGATCCGGTGAATTAGGGCGAGTAGATGTTGGTGAATGTGGAGGGGAAGGAACAGAATTAGGTGGATTGGGAGCCGGTGCAGGGGGTGCTTGATGAACACCAGAATTGTCCTCATCATCTCCCCCGTCATCGCGCACCACTGGTGGCTTAGCGGCAGGAAGATCAACAAAGGCAGATAAAGGTCCCCTGTGTTGAACGTGTCTCCGGAGCTCGGCGTTATGCCCGTAGATACCTTACGCGATTGATACGAACCATTTACGATATAGGACATTATTGTACCGTGACCCATGTGCTTCCCTCCTTCTAAATGCTTCTTAGTACATACTCGGCACCTCGGCCGGTTAAACGGCCTCGGATAGCTTACCGAGTAGTCACATATGCTTAGTCCTACGGCCCGCACATCTTGTATAAGTAGTAGCTCCCTCGATAGGTATTCCCTATCGAGAAGAACCTCAAATACAACGGTTTACTAGCTCTGAAGGCGCTCTCCTCTTAGTCGTCCTCACTGTGTGGCAGCTGTCAACACACCGCCAGCCATTCGTACTCTAACACCCTGGGACAGCACTTGAGAAGATCAGGCTTGTTCCCAGGGAAGTAGTGCTCGTCAAAAACGGCACGCTCAGATGTGACCATTTGCCGAGTCACAGGGTTGTAGAACAACCAGCCCTTGTATTCTGTAGGATAACCCACAAAAATGCACTTCTGGAAATGGCACCCAGAAGCATCTCTTTTATCCTTCTGCACATGCACATAGGCAAGGCAGCCCCATACATGAAGATGAGACACATCCGGCTTATGCTTATACCAGAGCTCGTATGGAGTAGTATTCTCCGGAATGTGAGCAGACGGATGCATATTTGCAACATGAATGTATGCATTAACTGCAAGCACCTTGAATGATGGCGGCAGGTTTGCTTCATGCAGCATAGCCGTAACATGCTCATCAGTTGTGTGATTGCCACGTTCTGCATTCCCATTCTGTTGTGGTCTGTTCCTCGTCGAATGACGACGCACAATGCCTGCAGAGCGCAGAAAGTCTGCAAACTCGTTTGACATGTACTCTCCACCTTCGTCGTCCTGCAGCGGTTTGATTTTACGTCCAAAGTGATTCTCAGCATAAGCCTTGAACACCTGGAATGCCTTGAATGTCCCATTCTTGCGCTTCATATGCATAACTGCTTTGAAGCTGGTGTGATCATCAATGAAGATAACACGATATCTGTAACCCTCTCGGGTGAAGACTTTATATTCCTTCAGATCAGAGTGGATCAAATCAAGGGGCGCACTGGAGTGATGTCTGGTAGAAGGAAAAGGAGCCGCATTCAGCTTGCCTGCAAGGCATGGCTCATAGATTGGATCTGACTTCTGGTTTGAAGTGATTTTCGCACCAGTAACCAAATTCTTGCTCAAGATCTTTTGGGTGTCAGAATGATGACCCAGCCGACGATGCAGCAGTTCGAGATCAAGAGGCAAGGTTCCAACTGCAGGAAAAGCTGAACCAGAAGAAGCAACCTCTCTTACAAATGCCTGGTTCCTCTCATCAATGTCCGCTTCAAAGAGAAGCTCTCCATCTCGTTGGAATGAGATTATAGATCCCTGCATGAGAATGGAGTAGCCATGAATGCGAGACAGATAGGTAGTAGAGATGAGGTTATGAGATAAATGCGGAACATATAAGACATTTGTAAGGAGAATACGCCTACAGCTACTATGTCCGTGTATATGTGGCCGAAGCAAGATATCCCCCCCCAACTCGGAGTGAACTATAACTCCATTTGCAACTTGGATTGGAACTCTGTACGGATGGGCATGCAACAAACACTTCCGGTTAGGAGTCATGTGCGAAGTGCACCCTGAGTCTGAGTTCCATCGTTCGTCAGCAAGAGGTGAGGTAGAGGAAGCAAGAAGACTTGCATTCGGTGCAACGTAGGATGCTGCTGCTGCACCTTTGCCCTTTTGCCAAGAAGCTCCAGAAATTTGAAGCAGTTGACAAGTTGGTGATTGGGCTTTGCCACATCCAGCGCAAGTAGAGGGCGACTGAACAGGTGGTGCAGCTGCAAGAGCTGCAGCAGGTTGTGCAACCAGGGCAGATGGGGGAGCTGCTGCCATAGCAAGACCAGATAGCGGACTAATCTGGCTGGTATCACCTTCCTGACGATGAGTGCGGTATCCCTGGTGGGTGGAATAGGCATCCATGATGGCTTCTGCATTGAGATCGCTGGAAGATTGCTCAAACGGCGACTTGAGTGCAGAAAACCGGGAATCATCAGGGAGGGCCATGAGAAGAACTACTGCTTGTAGTTCCTCGTCTGCTTTGTCAAGAGTGAACTCCTTAGAACGGGAGTCTTTAAGACGGCGCATAGCATCACGAACACGACCAACGAGGGCTAATAGACTCTCATCCTCCTGGAGATGAATGGAGGTGAGTGTCTTGTAGGCATTGAAGCGAGCTCCAGCCTTCCTCGGAGAAAAGATAGTCTCCAAGGCTTCCCACATCGCTTTAGGGTCGTCTTCATGCTGCTGGACGAGGGGCTTGACATCTTTGCCCAACATGGACCAAAGAATGCCAGCACACTTCTCCTTTGCAGCGGCATCTTCAGCTTTAGCTGAAGTGACCAGGCAGTGGCCAAAGACCTCCTTGCGACGCAAGTAGGCCTTAGCATCGCTCCTCCAACTCGAGAACATGGTGTCCTTACCAAGGACAGGGATAAGAGCAGACTCTGAGGAGTCGGACATGATGGAAAGGGAAATAGGGAAATGCGCAAAGAGATGGGATGAAAAACTAGAACCAGATGTCAAAAGACAGGTGGCGCCCTCAGGAGTGTGTGTGTGAAGTCGGAGATGTAGGTAAAGTAACTAAGTATGTAATGAACACCCAGTTGTAAGGCACTTAGGCCCAAACCCCAGAATCAACGGATTGATCACCGTTTGTTTCCTGGTGGATTCAAAGACTACCTCTCAAAGAGGATTTGTCCCAACAGTTGGTGCCCCTATCTACAAAGAACACACACACTATGAGGGCAGAGAGATGTGCAGAAATGCGCAGATGGAGATGAGGGTCTCAGAATAAAGCTTAAGAAACGCTCAAAGGGCGAGGCCCATAACCTGTTAAACAGGCAAGCACAGAGGTCTGGAGTCAACAGTAAGAACTCTGTTAGATTGCATAAGATGAAACTACTTGCCTGGAGTCAACAGTAAGAACTGAAGATCCAGGGCAATGCTACTCTACTTATATACCTATGAGGACAATAGAGTAGCTAGAACAATAAGAACAATAAGAACAATAGACACAATAAGATGGCTATCAAGACAATAGAGACAATAGAGACAATAAGATAGATGTCAAGACAATAAGATTGTTATCAGGACAATAAGATCCCGATCAGATAAGGGGATCAGATAAGATCAGAGAGATCAGATAGGATCAGATAAGGAGATCAATGATCACGGATCTCAGAGGATCAGATCAGATCAAAGATGCGAGAATGTCACAGTCCATTCACACACTCCAACAGCAATGTCATTTGTTGCCACCTATTTGCACTTGAGTGTGCACCAGTTTAGGGCATTCGGCAGATCAACTGACACTGCTGAGTGATGCACATGTTTAAGCACAAGAGGGGAGAGGGGGGTCGAATTCTGCTCGGGCACATGCATGGCTCTGCATACACAAAGATGAACTGTTATATCAGTGTCGGATACGGTCGGCGGGAAGGCCACGGATGAAATGAAATTTCCTTTTTGAGAACGAGCACTTTGGATTACCGACTTCAATTGTGGGTGCTGTTGTTCGGAAGAATGACACTACCAAAGAGCCTTTGGGAATCTACGGCAAACGAGCGCTTCGGCTATTGCAATACCCAGCCGGTGGAAATGGGTTCCGAGTCCCCGTGCGCCTTTGTAGCACGGTGTCATGTCAGCTCCAAATTCAGACCAGTGATGTCATTTCTCTGAGTGCACGATGTCTAGCAAATGAAATCATCGGTTCTGGTGTTTAAACTAGGTGCGTTGTGACAGTGATTTGAACAATTGATCCTGAAAATCACCGAAGAACATCTGATGCAGCTGTTCCGATTCGGCTTCCTGTCTTGTGTCGCTCCACGCTCTCTGATGCCTGAGTCTCCTGCTTCCACGAGGCAATGTTCCCGCAAAATTCAATATACCCGAAATCGAAATCTCAAAGCATTAAAGACGCCGCTGCAGAATCAGGTCAAATATTCCATTCAACACGCTACATTATGCGCTCTCAATAACTTCAATTAATTTCTCAAAAGTCGCCCAGCCTGTTGTATAATGGAGCCCCGGGGATCCAATATACTTGTAGGTGTCCCCTACGAGTTGATCAAACGCCTGGGGAACCCACTCCATTATCTCCGTGCGAGTTTTATTGAGGTGTGTAGCACGTAGCTCTTCAACAAGCTCTGCAGGAACTGTTGTCCCACAGCGTAGCATATCATACCGCTCTGGATAAAAGAAAATCATCTCAGGTGCGGCCGTTGGCAGCAGCTTGAACTTCTGTGAACGACGCGGGGTCGTATTCCAGTGGTCCTGGAACTCATTGAGATGAAGCTGGACGATGCAGGACCACAACCATTGGAACAAGTTCCTGCCAAGAATGTAAGTGTCGATAGAATATTGTATTGAGACAATGGACACTGACACATGGTTTGGGTTCCCAGGGGCAAATAGCCCGTTTGCATTCCCTTGGAGGATTATTTCCTTGATATTCTGCCCGGCATAGGTCTGCCAATAGCTCCACAGAGACTCGATCGGAATATTATCCGTGCTTTTCAACGTGACAGTTGATGGCCGATCAAGTTCAGTGAGCTCGTCTGCCAGGAGCCTGCGACTGCAAAAGTCAATGAGTTTTACATTCATGTATGCACAAAACAACGCTCACCGAAGTTCTTGCTGAAGTGCTTTCATAAGGCCCGTCTCGTTACCACCGTCAAAAGTAAGCTGCACTGGCATTTCTGCAGTATCGGTGAGCCATTGAAGGATGTCAATGAACAGGAATCTACTCACCACCTGTGCTCTCGACGAAGTCAAGATATACATGTCCAATAGCGTCTTCATCGCGGTCGTTGGGTATGACAGTTAGGTGCAGAATTTTTCCGGTATGGTCACGGAATCCATAGATTGGAATACCCACTGGACCCATTCGCAGCGCTTTTGAACCGAGCTTCTCATGGCCGTCACAATGCACTTCCTCCATCGGCCCAACAGCCTTCAGTTGTCCCCGAACCTTGAACGGTGTTTTCTTTCCCGGGAAGCGCAATTCCGCACCCTCTGGATCAATTGTGTGTGCTATACTCCGGACCGTATCACTGTGAAGAATGAAAATAGTCCTTGATTCACCAGGAATGTGTAAAACTGACCGTGGAATTGGTTATACCAGTTTCTCTCGCAATTTGGTGTTGAATTGTTGTTGGACCGTGACGGCGACTATTGTCTTCAGACATCTTCTGGGCGACTAGGGCAGTGCATACGGGAAGAGGGGGCGGTTTGCGGACACTTGGAACTTCAAATTTGTTGTTCAACGTCTTTAACTTGGATTTCCTTCGTAACAAGTCAGTAATCTGGGCCTTGAAAAACAAATGTTAATGGCACTTACTTGATTGAATACCCATGCAGTCGGACAAGTTCTGCAAGTCGATCATTGATGGACAGTTGCTGGCGTGCAAAATCATGAAGTGTTTTCTTGAGCACTTTGTTCAGGGGCTCTGGGTTGAACAGGTCAGTGTAATTTTCATTGAACACAGTTGCCCTTCCGTACTTGTCCTATTATTGACACCGTTCTTCCCGGCCTCATTTGCCATGCGAGAGTGACGCTGTGATGGCAAGTGAAGAGAAGTTCCGTTGGGCGGATTAAGAGTAGCCACACACATCCTCCTTTTATTGGGTTCTGGCTGCTCTTACCGTGATCTAGTGATCCCAGGGGTGGTTCGGCGGGAAGGGTTACCTCACCAGACGCTGTGCTTTCAGGTGCGACCCAAGCCCGTTGGACACAAGGGTCGGGCCTGGGTTCAGGTTCGCTCCAGGTTCACCTCAGGTTCGCCTCACCGGACGCTGTGCTTTCAGGCTCGACCCGAGCCCGTCGGCCAGGTTTTGGCACAGGAGTATATTGCTGTGCATATGAAAAGAGAACACCGACATTTCAGCCGTAAATATTTCCCATGGTTCGAATATCCGAGAAGAACAGCCTACAGGGTTACATCGACCCGACCCCGGCCGCAAGGGTCGGGTCAGGGCTGAGAGGCTCAGGCCTGGTTCGCGTCATTTGGCCTTTATATACATTTTTTCTACTCCCGACATATAAAGTGAGTTTTGTTCGACCCAGTTCAACAATTCCTCCACTCCTATTATGTCGATGAATCCACCTCCTCTGGATCCCCCGGTTACACTGTGCACTAGCCTCGATGCTGACACCGCCGGCATGAACTGCAATGGTACATTCCCGAAGAAGAACCACGCTGGCCTCTGTGCTGGTTGCACCCTTCTGCAACAGGTGTCCCAGGACAAAGTGGCCGAGATGCAGGTATGTTATTCTTAGCTGCATGGGTTTAAATTATTGTATTGTCCGCTTATGTGCCTTAGAATTATCCGCAGTGTGACCAGTGTGGTACCAGGTACCGGTTCATGAGGGCGCAGGCGGCCAATGGTCGATACATGTGTGGGCCTTGTATAAATCTTGCTGACATCCCGCACCAGTCTCCTGCGAGCTCCCAGCAGCAAGCCGACCGTGTTGGTAAAATGGACAGGCTAACTCTCGCTCGCCTTCAAAGTCGAGGTGGCCCATCCATATCGAGCGCTTCCCAAGCTTTGACACCTCGCCGCCCCTTCGTCAATGTCGAGTTGTTTATTAACGGCCGAACGGGAAGGCGAAGGCCCAGTGTGTTGTTGGCAATATGGGCTTTCAATTTGAGAGTGATGATTTGATTGAAGGTCTGTACCAGTTCACCTACTCATCCTGAATCCCTTGAAGCTCATAATCTCTGTACTTATACATAATCAAACATTTCCTTCAGGCTGCCGCTCCTGCCTGGGAGGCCAGACATACCAATAGCCTGCAAATGTATGTTTCTGGTGCAGTCCGCTCGCTGATTGGGCTTATAACTTCTCAGTTCCGACGTTTGCCTTCGTCTCAACAACAATGTCAATCTGCATTCCGACCAAGATGTCACTATGCGCGAATTCATCCAGCAGCACCTGGCTGTTCCTGCTGCCCAGGTAGTACCCGCAGCTCATAAAGCTGCTGCGAAAAAGTATGGTGTCTGGCCTGCAGTGATGTATCTTGAGCTCCATGTTCAAGCCGATCTTGTGTGTGTTCTTCTGGCTATTCAAGTGTGAGCTGACCTCCTTTTTACTCAGTACACAGCCAGGACGAATGAGGCTGTCCAGATTGGGACTGCACTCACTGCCGCAAAGCGTAAACTTGATGTCGATGATGGCCAGGGTCCAAAACGTAGTCGTAGTAAGTCCAATCCTTCATTTCCTACTTGAGTTCTGATTTTTCTCCAGCTACCGCTACTATTCCATATCTTTCGAGTTTCAATCCCCACACCGATCATGTGGATCCACCTGCTCAAACCAAGGTTAACCTTATCGTGATAGAGGCTTCTAGTGATGTGAATGGGAAGGTGGAGCTGGATGAATCAACACAGCACCCCTTGCCTGATCCAACATACATCCACGACAAGTCTTTTGCACGCGGCACAATGAAGGTTGTTCACAAGGCAAGTTTCATGTTCTGGACCAGTTCCTCCAATTTAACATCTTTCAGCTTATCTCGCCGCCTGGGGAAAACATGCCGGAGATAACTTTTGTCGCAAAGCGATTTTTCCAGGTGTCTTCAGACGCTGAACCGGTGTCCCCGGAGAACAACAAGACCTTTCTCACGGAGGAGGTGCTTTTGACCAGTGAAATCCACTTTTTTCTTACAAAGTTCTACGAATGCGGGGCACTGAATGAAGTTGACCTCGACTTATGTGAGTTCCCTCTGTTTCTAGAGTTACATTACTTTTGCTCATGCGTTCTTAGCCCTCGCTGCGACCGATATTTGGCTTGCTACTGAGCTCCTCACTGAGGAAGAAAGTAAACCATGCCCTGCGGCGGGTCTAGATGATCTTGCTGAGGCTGACATGGCCGATGTCCGCGAGACCAGAGTCGCCTGGCTCATTGAACCTCTGCATGTTGGTACCGTTCAGAAATTCTCTGGCACTCTCAATCACAAGTTGAAGGCACCCACCACCCGCCTCGCCGCTACTGTCAACACCTTCATCCATTTTGTGTACCATTTCAGCCAGAAGTCATTGGTTTTATGTGACGTTCAAAGTATGTTCTCTTGCTCATTCTTGGATTCTCCAACTGAGATTCTACTGTCAGCTATGAAGGCCAGAATCAAGGGAGAGCCGAAGAACGTGATATTCGACCCAATGGTGTTAAACAGGCAAGCACAGAGGTCTGGAGTCAACAGTAAGAACTCTGTTAGATTGCATAAGATGAAACTACTTGCCTGGAGTCAACAGTAAGAACTGAAGATCCAGGGCAATGCTACTCTACTTATATACCTATGAGGACAATAGAGTAGCTAGAACAATAAGAACAATAAGAACAATAAGAACAATAAGATGGCTATCAAGACAATAGAGACAATAGAGACAATAGAGACAATAAGATGGATGTCAAGACAATAAGATTGTTATCAGGACAATAAGATCCCCAATCAGATAAGAGGATCAGATAGGATCAGATAGGATCAGAGAGATCAGATAGGATCAGATAAGGAGATCAATGATCACGGATCACAGAGGATCAGATCAGATCAAAGATGCGAGAATGTCACAGTCCATTCACACACTCCAACACTTTCAGACTCGGGCTAGCTATGGGAATGGGTCCTTGTCCATATGCTGTCATTATAGCACAATCTGGTATAACTCTGTAGTACATTGTCCCAGTCTCTCTTCAATTTTTTGAGGTGGTTAGAGCTGTGTCGTACATTGAGGAGCTGGAGGATATACTTGAGACCGAGTGGGTATTAAAAATGTGAATTTGTGAATCCGTTCTGTAGGATCAGATGTTGGCCCAGGAGGTAGGTGACCAATGTATCAAATACGGTGCTGTTGTTCAGACACTTCTCAACGGCTTTTAACATAGGTATGATCATGTCTGAAAGATTGGACAAGGGCATCTCGTTTATGTTGAAATCAAAAAGAAGTGTTGCCACGCATTTGACTTGGCCTCCCATATGTCTATGGCAGCAGCATGCAGTCTTCAGGTGCAATTAGCTTCTGGCCAATATGAGATTGTCAGTGAAGCTCTCGCTGAGGCAACCAGTGAGTAGGTCCGGCATGCAGATCAAAATTTACTTATATGGCCCAAGGTACCTGAAATGATATGAGGAGCTGTCTAGACCACAAATGTGCAACTTACAGCTCCAGATGTTACTGGGATGTATCTTTCCAAAAGGCAACAAGCAGCCCTTACTGATATTGTTCAGAGCAACACGAGCAATACACTGCAAGCCAATAAATGACCTGTGTGCTTGGGTCTCTTGGTCTGTGTCATGGGTGGATTCTGCAAGTCCTGACAGTATCAGATATTGCCTGAGAGATATATATTGGTGAGGTTGCCTCAAAGAGAGTACATCAGTATGGGTATTCCCTGCCTTGACAAAGATATCAGAGTTGAAATTAGTGGGGAAGTGAAACAATGTTCCCTGTCATACAGCTCAGGGCATGCAGGTCAGCCAGAGGATCATTGTTCTCCTCCAGTGAAAAATAAATGTCTAGGCCTGCCAGTTATAGGTCCCTTGAGATGGCAAGGTTCATAACATGCTGTTTGCACTGTTGTTTGAGATGTGCTCTCTGGTAGATTCCAGGTATATTCTGGAACTCTCGGGGACCTGGCATATACAGCAAGTGACCCACTGTTGTGTAAGATGACCTGAGTGAAGCTGAAGTCCAAGTCAAGGTGACAGTTTGTTGAACACTTCTTGCTTGTAAAGGTGAGTTCAATTCCAGGTATGTAATGGAAAACAATGGGGTATTAAATTCATTACATCAGCACACAATAATTTGGTTTTATATTTTGTGCTAGTACAAAAAGCCCTGAAGTTGCTGCTGTCCAGGAAACATGCCGGACCTGACCTAGGTTGAAGAAAAACTGGTCTCTCCTGGAATGATCAGCACACCCTGCCTGAGCGCAACTGAATCCCAGGCTTGAATGTGTGGTAGCATGATGCTCTACATATAGGTCAAAGGATTCTTTGACATGAAGCACAAAAATATGGATAAGACTGCCTCCAAAAGCTTGAATTACTAAGTGAGTGATTGTTGTGACCAGTTTTGCAGTCTGTTGATTCAATTTGGGGTAAGAAACAAGCTGGGATGCGAGATTGAAACAGCACGGAGTATTGGAGTAGGTGTTTGTGCATGTTTAGCAACATAGTCATGTAGCGGTAGATACACACAGACATGAGTACACATGGTTCTACGAGTACACACGGTTCTGTATCGGAATCCATCATCTTCTGGTTTGGAACACTCTCAGTGGGACCACCCCATTTTGGTGATTGGAGCGTGATTCGCAACCACGCACTAGCAGCAGCGTAGGCAAAACTGGCCAGCAGTAGAGGTTAGCTGAGGAACAGCAGAGGACAGTTTCAGTCGCGTACCCCAGAAGTTGTCGTCAAGGAAATCAACACCCCCGAGGATTTGTCGATAGCGTCGTCGGTATCCAGCAGAATATTCGACATACCTGATAGAGAACTGCAAACCCCACCATTGTCACCATTTGTACCGATACTACAAACCCAATACTAGCCGAGCACACTACCCCAACAGCCACCAACCATACGTCCAAAAATGTCATCCGTGGAGGTTGTGCTCATGTTTTCGGGCAACCCAAACACCTCGTCGGACAGCGGTTCACGTGAACTGTCCTCAAATCTTTTTCTCAAAAAGTTCTGTGCCCACATGTGCAATCTTGGGATTACCGACCCAGAGGACCGCATCAATGCCCTTGTGGACTACTTCAAGGACAACTTGCCCGCCAAGAAATGGTTCCATGGAGAGCGTGCCAGCGCAACACCTGCCATAACCTGGACGGCGATGGAGAAGGTGTTCATCAAACACTTCCCAGGACTGCAGGCTGCTGAGCGTTTGAAGCAGGAATGGGAAAGGGAGTTGCTGGGAATGCAAATCGAAGTGGAGGAGCTGGACAAAACTGTAGACGTGGGGGGAACAGAGGTATTTGCACACATATGTTTCACGGAGCACCTCTTGCAGGTTGCAACACTGGCGGGCATTGCAAGCGGGTCGTCGGGAATCTGGCAGGTACGGGACGCGCTGCCTGAACTCATCCGCGATAAGGTCAAGGCCACCCAGTCAGACTGGACGACATTTACTGTGGAAATCAAGAGTATCGAAAGGGAGCACGTACGCGAAGGAGTGGCGAAAGCCAAGAAGGCGAATCAAATGGAGTGCGTTGTCAGCGAACTAGCACGCAACTCTGCCCGGCTGCAACACCACCCATAACACTGATTAGCAAAATGTCGACACAGTTTGTGCGCACAGGGCTGCAGTCACCGTCCCAACCAGGCCGCAACCCCCTACCAGCCAATCCATTTGGAGGAGAAGGTGGAGGGAGGGGAAATCTATTTGCACCGCCTGCACAAATGGGAGAAGGCGACAAAGCACAGCTGCAGCGAGTAGCGGCCAGGCTCGGCTGTGCGTTGCTTGCTGATGATGCAGATGGCTGTGCAGAGTACACACATTGCGTCAGCGCTGTGAGGTCTCCGAGCGTGCTACGCACCACTCGTCGCCTCATGACCCCTGCGAACCATCTGCACGAGTAACGAGACGAGCTTGGACGTACGCAGCAGATCTTCCTAAACGAGATTCCACGTTACCGGAAGCAGCTTCCGAGCGAGACCAATGTTCTCCCCACCATCCGCATCGTCTTCCCCACCATTCGACCTCGCTCCTGTACCATCGCCCCCTGGATACGACCGTTCCCCACGGCCTGGGACTCTCGACGCCTTCCTACAACACAACATCTCCAAGAACCCGGTGCTTCCCATACCACACGGACTGTGTTTGTTGCTACTCGGTGTCCACTAACAGGATACGACCGCTCCCCTGTCATCCATGTTTCCGCTCGCTCTCTCGCACCGGACGGACCTACCGCACACCTGATGCCAACCCATCGGACGAGGCGGACAATATCCCGACACAGCCCGTCCCCCACTTCACACGACGCATCGACTAGCCGAGGGGAGACCATCCGTCTCTCCCTCTTCCTGAGCACTCGAGCACCCACCAACACAACTACCAGGCCGTTCCTGGAGCTCCAGACATATTCCGAGGTCCTTTGGCCTCACTGTGCCTCGCGGGCACCCAGAGACGATTGGTCTCCTCAGCAGAGGCGTCTGTTCTCCTCCTATATATGCACCCCAAAACACCTCATGACGTCCCCTGCCCCCTGGAAACACCTGCGACCAACATGGCACCTCTGGAAACATGGGAAGTCATCGAGGAGGTATAAAAGGGAGCGCATCTAGTAGGAGTAGTCAGTACCTTCCAGCCTGCAGAAGTAGCTTTCGGGGCATTTTCCCCACTTTCTGTACCGTTCTCAGCTCAATCTAAGGGATACTCCCAGCCTTCCCCGACCTTGTACCTCTTGTGCACCCTCCTCCTCGGCCACTGCCAGAGGCAGGCCACACATCTTACATTCGCTCATTCATCGGCGTCTCACCTCTCACACCTCCATCAGCAGGGTCCCTCCTCACCGGACCCGGTGTCACCATCCCAGGCTTCCTCGATTAGGATCACCGTTTTTGCGAGCCTCACTCTGTAGAAAACAGGCCCGGAGAGAAGCCATCACATACAAATTGCCGTCCATAGCCAACGAGACCGATCGTCTCGCCGTCGACCAAACGACGTCAGTGTCATTGTCTGTGCGACACACATCACATCTCCAGCGCTGGTTCTAAGGAAAGAGCGCACAAAGGAAAGCAGACAGAGCAACACATTTAGGGTTCCAGTACTCTCGTACGGGGAACCAGGTTTAGGCATTCACACCTTCTTTACCGTTTTCACTATTAACAGGTCCGCTGCACACGTCCACACCTAGGAGACGAACGGTCTCCACGAACCACCGTTCACACACACACACACACCCATTGCTCATACAAGGCCGATTCGCGCACCGACCTTCCGCTCTATCATTCGACTGTACCTTCCCCTCTAGAGGACGAACATAGTCGAATTCAAATCACATATCTTTCGATACCGACACCGCGGTCCTTATCACACTGCGTCGCGACCATCATGTGCTCGCATCTGTGTTTCAGGTCTCGGGTCGGTCACTAGTAGGGTACCGCATACTAACACCCCTGCTAGAAGGCTTGTAAGGAATCATTATTACTATTTTCTTCCTATTTTAGTTACTCTTTAGCTACGAGTCACATGTATCTTGATCACCTGACTATCTTATCTCTTATCACAAACCACTACACAAACCCGCTCAAAGCGCCTTTCCAGCCCTCTTTGAGGCCCTGATAGAGGCACGAGTGCTGGTATTGCCTTGCCTGGCACACGCACTAGGCACCAGGCGACTATAATCCTACACAATTCCCCATTTCACGCTACATTTACGTCCCTATCACGACAGGTCACTACGGCCTACAATCTGCTCAGTTCTCTGGAATATCCGGAGTTCGAAGGAGTCTACCGCACGGGAGCACGGAATATCCGGCTCTTGGTAGTCTCTTGAAGAGTATAGACAGTAGTCCACCACTCAAGTAACGCTCAATCCCGCCAGGGCAAGCGTACAACGTTCTCCCGGTTGTGAGTGCTCCTCGAAGCCTTACAAGGCTGCTAGCGCATAGTTTACTACCCTTCAGATCCCAGACTCGCCGCTCGCACCTCCAGCTAGCGTCTTTGCAGTTCCACTCTCCTGTGTCTCGCTTCCTAGGTGCTAGCACCTTGACTGTTTAGGCTATGGTTATTTCCCTGTGGTTTGTGCCTGCAGACCGTACTAGCGCGTCACCCTAGTCGTATCTGATGCTACAACCGGCAGCTTGGGCTCACTCCAGTTCTCCTTTATATCACCTAGCCAGAGTCCTGAGTGCTAGCAATAACACATCAGAAGTGCTAGCACTTTCCCATTGTATAAATACTGGTCTTAGGAAATCGCAAAATAGCACTAGATGCCGCGCGCTCTTGTTACGGTGTTTCAGCGTATTCCAGGACCAATTGCATGTTGTCGAGCTCCACAGGGAAGAGGGCACACAACACTTTGAGGCGTGCCATAGTGCGATGGTTGTCGATAACAAGGTAAGCCTTGTCAAGCCAGCCAGTATTCCAGGAGAGGGGGTTATACACCGGCTTCTTAGGGTCATATTCCACGACTGACAGAGCCCATATAGCGATATCGTCCAGGGCTTCCTTCAAGGTCCGATACTTGGGGGACCAAGAGCTTATGAAGTCGATGGGAGCATCAAAGGGTGTATTGTCCTGTTTGACCGCAAACATCTCGACTTCCATCTCCTCTTCGTCATCACCGAATACGCTAGCGTGGGCCTCTACCACCTTGTGATCCTCCTGGAACCAGACACTTTCCTTCGTCTGATTCTACGGTGCAAACAGAGCTCAGAGATCTTGCTTGACGATGCTTCTCTTTCTCTTCCGACCTGAGCGGGCTGAGTGAAGAGAGGAGCGGCACCTCAAGCCTGCGACTGACCGCGTCCAACTCCCACGGATCTCAGGATCCGCTTCTCCACCCCGATGGACACAGGCAAAGGACGCGGGGATTGCCAGGAGGATTGCAAGCTTAAGTTTTCAGCAACTGGCTCGAAGGCCCGAACCGTGGTGCTACGGCTCGATCAATTTCCACTACATCCTCGAAGATGTGATCCGCCAGGCAAACTCAAGGCCGGGCCACCATTGAAAGAGTTGAAAGGTCGGTCCCGGCGGGGTGCGTACAGATTCTTGACCTGCTCGCATACCACGGTATTTGACTTTTAGTGCCGCAACTGTTCAGACACTGTCTCCCCTATCTCCTCGAGTGCGAAGTCCGTTAGGGCAAACTTGTGGTCCAAAGGCTGTCGTCCGTACACAGGCTCATCCTTGTGTATGGGGTTGTTGCAGAAAAATGTGCAAACTGTCTCCCTCTCTCCGTCACAGATGAACACCTTGAATTGCTCCGCATAGAGATGAGGGGTCGAGCACCGTATAAGTGTCGATCCACGATGCTGTAATTCATGAAAGGACGGAAGTGATCCTCGACGACTCCCATTTTCCCAGCTCGCAGGTTCTGTCCAATCCAGTCGGAGCCGTCGAGGTCGTCTTTCAAATACGCATAACTCAAGAGGTTCTCGACGGACAGGTCTTCCTCCTTTCCCGCCTCCCGGAGGCGAGCCACCTCTCCGTAGTACTCGGGGCTGAACCGAAGGAAACATTTGTTTTTAGCTTCCTCCTCTGTCCACACGTAATGAAACGGCACTCCATTGTTCGCCCAATGCAGGAAATTAATCTCATGTTGGTCTCTCGAAAGGTTGAATACGGCTCCGGTTTTTGGACGTTCGTCTAGACGGAGTTGCCTGAGGTACTGCTGGTCCCCTGCAGACAGCCTGGTCTCATTCAGCTGTACTAGAGACATCATCCACAGTAGAAACCCAAGGATGCTCAAAAGCACGTGTTTGGCTTTACCTGCTGCTTCCTGAGCCTCCTCGTCGTTGGAGAACACAACCTTAATAGTGTTTATATCGACAGGGTTGGGGACATTGCTCATGCGGTTCAGCGAGGGTCTGTGGCAGTAAAATTCGCTGGTCTCGGCCAACGTACGGCTAATACTGTGCAAACGATCACCCAAGTACATGACCTCTTGTACCCATGCCGCATCTAGACGACATCCAGCTAAACACTCAACCGGGCTGATCTGATGATCTGAGTCATATGCGTTGTAAAACTCGTCCTCTGTGGGGATAGGATCGTGGTGGAAACAGACATCCAAAAGGTCGAGAGCGGGATCAGTCTCATAGGGGGAGATGCGAGGTCCCCCCGTCGGTATCCAACCCAGCCAATGCTGCTTATCGAGGTACCAGACGGTGTGTGTAGTGTAGTCTAGATCATCGAGAATCACTTTTGGCGTGGTCAGGTCCAGGAGATGTGGGACAGGATTGTCGTACAGGAGAACTTTGGGGGCGACATCGAGTGGAGGCACGAGAATGGAGCAGAGGTCAACTGAGTCCTTCTTGGACCAGATTGGGATGAGCAGATTTCCAAGACTGTCTTGAAGGTAGATAGAATCCATAGGGAAAAGTAGGTATATTGAGTCTTGTAGAAGCGGATATCTGACTAATACAAGCACTCAGTCTGGCAGCTTCACGCAACTGAATATTTGAGTAGGTTAGGCCACAGACTGTTCAGGGAAGGGGATAGAGTGAGGAGATGAGACGATAGGGTAGAGAGAGAGAGAGAGAGAGAATCAGTTTATTGGAGGATCGGTCACACGCTAGAGCGTGTGAGGACCTGTCTAGGGTATTCCGATAGAGTGGAGTGAGAAAAAGACCGGGAAATAGATCCCCAGAAGCCGAATACTTCCGTGGAACAGACAATACAAGTACATAGCCGGTTTTCAGGGCCGACTGTCAAACCAGGGGCGCTAACCCTGCTATCTCCTCGCCTTCTGTATGCGCTCGAAAGCACGCACCATCTCCGGAGCATTGCACAAATCCTTCTTTGTCTGCCAGGAGTCGTGCTGTGGGCCATAGTTCTTCCAACGGACTAACCACATATTCTGCCTGCACGACTTATCATAGCGCTTCCCCCACTACTTTCTCCACCTTGTATTCCTCTGTGGCTGGATTTGTGACTCGGGTGTCTGGTAAACGAAGCCTGAGGCTGTGCTTGTCTCCAGTCGGCTCTGTGTAGGGTTTCAGATGGTCGTAGTTGAACACGGGAAATCCTGGATATCTGTCGTCCAGATGCAATCAATAAGTCTTGGGGTTAATCTTTTGCAAGACTTCAAAGGGGCCAATCCAATGCTGCACTAATTTAGCACCTTCACCCTTTGATTGCAGCCACTGCAGTGAATGCGGATTTATCAAGACTTTCGATCCAACCTTGAAGTCTGGGATTTCTCTTCTCCCACGATTGAAATACTTGGCCTGTTTGTCTTGCGCTCGGGCTATCGCTATTCTAGTGTTTTCTAGATGCACCTGGAGTTCCTCCAGATACGCGCTAGTTTCTTTATGCATGCCTGGAGTCCTCGCTCTGGGCCATTCCTTGGGAAGAAGGTAATCCAATGGAGCTTTCGGTTTGAATCCGTAAAGGAGCAAAAACAGCGTAGTTCCGATAGAAGCGTGCACATTAGAATTGTAGGAAAACTCCAAGAGCTTCAGCTACTTTGACCAGTCAGCTTGATCCTTGGACACATAAGCCCTAAGCAGCATTTCTAGTTGACGGTTAACGTTCTCTGTTTGGCTGTCGTGCTGAGGGTGGTGTGAGGACGACAGAGACATCTTGGGTTTCACTGCAGCTGATACGGCGGTCCAGAAATCCAACGTCCAACACGGATCCCGATCTGCTATGATATTGTCAGGGAGGCTGAATCAGGATACGACATGCTTGACAAATAGGTCAGCGAATCCTTGTGCCGTAAGACCTGATGTCATCGGTACAAATGAAGTGTGTTTGGTAAGCCTGTCCACAACTATGAGGATAGTGTTAGAATTCCCAGACCAGGGCAGATTGACGATGATGTCGAGGGAGATGGACTCATATAGGCGATGAGGAATTGGGTTCGGTATGAGGAATCCGTAACGGGTGAAATTCCTTGTCTTTGTCTTCTGACAAATGTCGCACAAGTTACAGAATTCTTCAATATCCTTCTTCATTCGGCGCCAATAGAATTTGGTAGACAGCTTGCTCCATAAATGTTCCGGGCTTATGTGAGCTGAGCCCAGGGGAGTTTTGTGTGCCTCTTCCTTGACTAGTCTCCTTTTCGCCTCAGGGACGCAGAGATGCAGTTGGTAATCCGTGTCTCGGAAGAACAACAGCCCCTCGTCATTCCTGAAGAAACACTGACCTGGACTCCACAAACCTTCTGCGACCTGCAGATCCGCCCAGATTTTCCTAAACTCCATGTCTTCCTTGTAGGAGTCTACCCACTCTTTCCTGAAGCTTTCCTCCATCACCAAGTGAATGTTCAGAGGTGGGTTAACTGTATCCCAGTACTCTGCCGTGGGCTCTAGGGCGTCTAATTCACCCTCTTTCTCCTCGCTAGATTCTTGTGGCTCGACTGCTGAATCCACTGAAGCTGGGAGTGGATCCGAGTTTTCCGTGGGGGCATTAGCTTTCGCAACTGGGGTGTCTGCCTTATGGTCCACATTGGCGTCATCTACACCCCCCCCAGCGTCGACTAACAATTCGTTTGGGAACGCAGTCTCGTCTTCTGATGCCAACATAGCTCGAGCCTTGCTCCTTGTCGTCGCAAAGGCGCTCCTCTTCCCTTCCAGGCTGTCTTCCAGCGTAAATGCAGAGAAGGTAGTGAAGTCTCTTGCGCTTCAACCAGGTCGTTGAGAATTGAAATTGACTTCCCTTCCTCTCTCATGGGAGAGATTTGTGGGGGTGGAGCCCGAGGCAGTCGAGAGAGCGGGTCGACATTGGAATGGATATATCCAGGTCTATGTATTATCTCCAGGCCCAGTGTGTAGGCTGAAAAGATGGCCCCCCAGGCGGCTAGCCTCCTGTTCAAATTCTCGTATGTCCTAGCCCACTGTAGGGCAGAATGATTAGTCACTAACAGTACGTGTTCTCCTTCAATGAAGGGTTGGAATTTTACTAGCCCCTCCTTCGCTGCCAAGGCTTCTCTCTTGGTAGTTGAATAACATAGCTCTGCGCCTTTGAAGGAGTGGGACCAATAACCTATCACCCTCTCGATGAACACTGTCGTTTTGTCCAATGACAGCCCCCATTCTATTGCCCACTTTGAGTCGTCGGTCTTAGTGGATAGCTTTGTGGTGAGGTTCAGAGGAAGCAGGCCAGTGTCGAATGCTTTCCTGAGCTTCTCGTACGCCCTTGTGCCTTTCAGGTCTCCTGCTAGAATGGGCTGGATCTGCTGCAGGGCAACTCCCACCGCTTCATCTGACGCGTCTGAGTATAGCCGGTAGGGTAGCCCCTCGATCGGGTGACCCAAGAGTGGGGCATACTGAAGTGTGCTCCTGTTCAGCCCCCCACTCCCACTTCGCCCCTTTCCTGAGCAGTTGGAAAAGAGGAGCACAGATGTCCGCATAGAAGGGGATAAAGCTAGAAAAGTAGACGACCATTCCTAAGAAGGCTTGGAACTGAGCGAGTTTCCTAAGGCGTTCGAGTTCCAGGATCGCCCTAACCTTCTCCAGGTGGGTGGATAATCCTAGCCTTGACACTTTGTGTCCTAATAGTAATATTGACGAGTAGAAAAGGTGGCACTTGGCTGGTGACAGGGTAACACCAGACACTTTGATTGCGCCGAGAATTTTATCCAGATGCTCAATGTGTTCCTCATACGAGCACGAGTAGACAACAATATCATCAATGTATACGAGGCAGAAGATCCATAGGTATGGGGCCAATACTCCTTGCATGATCCGTTGAAAAATTGATGGTCTGTTTCTCAAGCCAAACGGCATGCGTCTGAATTGCGCAAGCCCCCAGTGTGTCCTAAATGCGGTTTTTTCAACGTCATCTGGAGCTATTTCTATTTGATTGAAACTGGGGAGAGCATCCAGCGATGAGAGGACTTGAGCCCTGGAAAGGGATTGTAAAATCTCGGACTGGCGCCATATGGGGAACTCATCACCGATTTTCACTGTGTTTAGCTTGCGGTAGTCGACACAGAAACACGGTTTTCCGTTCTGATAGGCTATTACTACGGGAGCGCTCCACAGACTCACTGACGGTTCAATAACTCCCTGTTCGAACCATTTGTCTAGCTATTCCTTGATTATCTGTTTCTTCTCGGGCGAGCTAGAGTACATCAGCACTGTGATCGGGTTGACTCCCTCCTTCACTCTAATTGGAGCTTTGGTGTCCATCTTTCCTAGTCGACCGTCAAAACCAAAGGCCTTGACACGTCTTCTCAGCATGCTCCAAGCCTTCTCTCTCAATTCCTCCAGTAACAATCCAACGTCCAACAGATCTTCCATATGCTCCGAGGAGTAGATCGTGTTGTCCGGCATGGCAGCGGTTTTCGGTCCATAGTCCTTGGCTTCTGTCGTCTCCACCATGTCGCCGCCTGGTATGTTTCCCCTAAAGTTGGGAACATTGCCACCCTCATCACGTACGTGCACTCCTAACGTGGCATTCTCCTCATTTGGGGGTACACTGCTCCCAAAGTCCGTTCTAACTCGCAGTCCTGTTGGCTCGTCGCTCCTCTTCTGTGATTTGGCTTCCTTCTTCGGCGATGTTCCTGCTTTCGCATCAATCACCTTGGTCAGTAGTGTAGCTTGAGCTCATATTAGATCTAAGTCCTTCTCTGACTCAGGGACATCAAAGAATTCTTGGTGGTCTTTCAAAGTTCCCAGAATCTCCCCCTTACGGATCATTCTAGGGCATGAGCTCATGTTACTCACAGGGAGCACCGGCTTCCTTGAGGAAATCAGAGTATTCGGGACGCTGAAAAAGGAATCTTCTGTATTCGCAAGCAGATTCCTTTCCACCAGCTATTCCTTGTCTTGGCTGAAGTTACCGTCGGACATGTGTAGCGGACCTGTTGTTAGTGAAAACGGTAAAGAAGGTGAAAATGCCTAAACCTGGTTCCCCGTACGAGAGTACAGGAACCCTAAATGTGTTGCCCTGCCTGCTTTCCTTCGTATGCTCTTCCCCTTAGAACCAGCGCTGGAGATGCGATGTGTGTTGGAGTGTGTGAATGGACTGTGACATTCTCGCATCTTTGATCTGATCTGATCCTCTGTGATCCGTGATCATTGATCTCCTTATCTGATCCTATCTGATCTCTCTGATCCTATCTGATCCTATCTGATTGTCACGATTCGATGCAAATCTTATCGTTCCAACGCCTATCTAAGAGCGCAGCACAACAAGCACATACAGATAAAGGATATCTGAGAGTGTTGCATAATAAGCGCATATAGATGAGATAGTGGAAACATTATCAAAAACGTTGACGAACCCTAGATCAAGAGATCAGGATGAGATCCTAGATAACGGATCAAGAGAAGGGCTTAACGATACGAAGCCTAGACGACATCCCGGATCACGGAAGAACCCCAAGATGCAGAACGACACTGCTGTAAGTCAAACGACAGAAGACCACGAGGGCTAAGGCAGACTAGCCAAGACCTCACACGAATACCGATCAAGGTGTTAAGTCACACGATCGAAGAAGCATCAAGACGACAGATGCTTAGGAAGATATACATAGAAGGAAGCGTACCGACAGGATAACATGAGTACGGACACATTCACAGATCAAGGCTTTCGATCGCCAGTACGAACTCAGATATGAGTTACGACAGACGAAGGTTGGACAACATACACCCACGCATACGTGGAAGGACATACAGAACGCCATGAGGATATACACTCGGTTCCACGGTACCAGGAGGAGTCCTTACAATACTCGACGAAGAACACATGCAGGACAGCATGGGAAGATATTCTAACTCGACACGAGTATAACTGAAGACGGAACGATCGGATACAATGATCGTTGGAGCGAACCTATGCCACATGCATAGATGGATATAATTATACATGAACGATTGGTTGGCACGATCGAGCAGGAACACATGCTATACGCATGAACAGTTATATTTACGAAGCCACAAGGTATACATGTGATGGTTACTAATAGCCTTGCGGACTATGGCAGGTTCTTGGTAAGAACACACGCCCAACAGATGGAAGCAACGCACAGACAGTTCATTTCAGTAATACAGCATTACTTACGGTCGTTTACCATGCTGAAGCCTTATGCTCGGATCATAGTATTTACTCACGCTTACTTATTAGGAAGGTATAGCTCACGGTTGAACTTGACGATAGTTACAATGATTAGATACACAGAACAGTATATAGTCGTAGCCTAGTCGTAGATATTCTGTACCTCTCCTAGACTTTTATTCCACTTCATTTACGAGCCTCATACCAAACGGGCCTCCGAACCCTTCTGCTTCGCCAGAGTTCGACCCGGAGCTTGTTCTTGTAACACTGATCCTCTTATCTGATCGGGATCTTATTGTCCTGATAACAATCTTATTGTCTTGACATCCATCTTATTGTCTCTATTGTCTCTATTGTCTTGATAGCCATCTTATTGTGTCTATTGTTCTTATTGTTCTTATTGTTCTAGCTACTCTATTGTCCTCATAGGTATATAAGTAGAGTAGCATTGCCCTGGATCTTCAGTTCTTACTGTTGACTCCAGGCAAGTAGTTTCATCTCATGCAATCTAACAGAGTTCTTACTGTTGACTCCAGACCTCTGTGCTTATGTTGGAAAATGGCTGAACCCGGAATCGAACCGGGGACCTCTAAGTGATTGCACCACTAGTGCTCTTTCCAACTGAGCTATTCTGCCGATAGTGTGCAAGGAACAAATCCATACTGCAACACTCCCCCGGTTACTAAGCACTGTTGGCTTATGTAACTCCCAAAGGGGGGCACCATTTTCCTAGGCACTCTCAGGCTGCAAAGAGACTGTTTCACTCTTTGACTTATAACCTGTGAGTTGCTGGGACCATGTTGGAAAATGGCTGAACCCGGAATTGAACCGGGGACCTCTAAGTGATTGCGCCACTAGTGCTCTTTCCAACTGAGCTATTCTGCCGATAGTGTGCAAGGAACAAATCCATACTGCAACAATGTGTGTCACACAGATGATGACACCGACGTCGTTCGGTCGACGGCGAGACGGTTGGTCTCGTTGGCTATAGACGGCGATTTGTATGTGATGGCTTCTCTCCGGGCCTGTTTTCTACAGAGCGAGGCTTGTGAGAACGGTGATCCTAATCGAGGAAGCCTGGGATGGTGACACTGGGTCCGGTGAGAAGGGACCCTGCTGATGGAGGTGTGAGAGGTGAGACGCCGATGAACGAGCGAATGTAAGATGTGTGGCCTGCCTCTGGCAGTGGGCAAGGAGGAGGGTGCACGAGAGGTACGAGGTCGGGGAAGGCTGGGTGTACCCCTTAGATTGAGCTGAGAACGGTACAGAAAGTGGGGAAAACACCTCGAAAGCTACTTCTGCAGGCCGGAAGGTACTGACTACTCCTACTAAATGCGCTCCCTTTTATACCTCCTCGATGACTTCCCACGTTTCCAGAGGTGCCATGCGGGTCGCAGGTGTTTCCAGGGGGCAGGGGACGTCATGAGGCGTTTTGGGATGCATATACGGCAGGAGAACCGGCACCTCTGCTGAGGAGACCAATCGTCTCTGGGTGCGCGCGAGGCGCAGTGAGGCCAAACAACCTCGGAATACGTCTGGAGCTTCAGGCACAGCTGGTAGTTGCATCGGTGGGTGCTCGAGTGCTCAGGAAGGGGGAGAGACGGATGGTCTCCTCTCGGCTAGTCAATGCCTCGTGTGAAGTGGGGGAAGGGCTGTGTCGGGATATCCTCTGCCTCGTCCGACGGGTCGGCGTCAGGCACGCAGTAGGTCTGTCCAGTGTGGGAGAGCGTCCGAGAACGGAAACGAGGGAAGGTTGTACGCGCCGGGGGACCGGTCGTATTGTTCCGAGTAACAAAGTCCACGTGGTATGGGGAGCCCCGTAGGAAAGCATCGAGAACCCGTGGGTCGTGGTGTATGGGTCGTATCCGTGTGACGATGGTGCAGGAGCGAGCCCGAATGGCAGGGGAGACGATGCGGATGTGGGGAGAACATTGGTCTTGCTCGGAAGCTGCTTCCGGTAATGTGGAATCCCATTTAGGAAGATCCATCGCGTATGTCCGAGCTCGTCCCGTTACTTGTGCAGATGGTTCGCAGGGGCCATGAGGCGACGAGCAATGCGTAGCACGCTTGGAGACCTCACAGCGGGGTGTATCCCTTCTGACATTGTGGAATTCTTCTCTCGCATCCACCACAGGGGGGAAGACTGGTTTGTAGGGTCGCCATTGCGGTCCTCTCCCAACTTGCGCTTGGCTAGCAGACTCATTTCTATCAGCAGCGTCGTACCCAAATGGACTGCTTGACGCCATTCCCCTCAAAGGGTTCAGGAGTCCCTGGCCAGGCGTAGCTGTAGGGAACGTGGTGTCGCGTAGTGACGACGGAATGAGTATGTCCTCCGGTTTCTTGAGCCATGTATCTGGGCTCAATAGACCTGTGACTGGAGCTGTCAGCGCTAGCGTCACAACAAATGGAGCTTGGGGATCCTCCACTTTACCTTTCAATTTCTGCTTTGGCGGGGGCGAGAGCACCATTTTTCGACCCCTCGCTGGCAACTCGGACCGAGTACGAGGATGTGTTCGTTGAGACAGTCCTACAACTTCCTGTTATATCCGTGTCGGAAAAGGCTGGAAGGACGGAAGACCGGAAGACATAAAGGCCGGAAGATCGGATAGGGCCGTAAGTGATACCACATAGAGGATCGGGTACACCAACTAACTTGGCTCGACGACGAAGGAAGCAGAAGTCAGACCACGGAGCAATGCAGAGGCAAAGCACGTTAATTTTCAACTAAAGATACAGTAGAACATAATACATATTTATACTAAATACAGAGATAAGTCTAATGCGGAAAGAAGTATGTGAAAGACAATAAGTACAGAGAAAGACAATAAGAACAATAAGAGAGAAGCATAGTTGCATAAGTCATATGTTTGATTTGGGAAACACTCAGAAGACCTTCATTGCGAAAACCCCAAAGGTTGTGCATCAACGGAACTAGCCAGATGCAACAGGAAAGTTGGATAGGATGCAACGGCCGTAAAGTAGACCATAACTGGAAAGGCCGTAAAAACAGCCGGAAAGGGACCGGAATAGATTGGAAAGTGCATGGTCGTAACATGCACAGAAAATCGCGGACAAGCCCCAGCAACAACAGGAAGAGCAGAAGGTGGCAAAACTGCCACCACCTCCAGGAGACGCCCGGTCTCATCCTCCCCAGCTGCCGGCCTTTAAATACCAGGCACTGGTGGAGAATCCGGTGCTCGTCAAAAGGGTGCTTGAAAGGGCTCTAGCAGCCGAAGTCACAATAACTAATGAAGAGTTGTGTGCTCTCGCACCAGAGATCCGAAAATTGTACCATGACAACACAGCCACCAAGGGTATTCCCATGGTTGAAACTGGGACTTACGCAGAATGGGAGGCTCTCGTCATGAATTACCATGGGATAGGCAAAACAAGGAGCATGCTTCTCACAGCATCACCCATCAACTCGCTTCGCATCCTTGATTTCTTCGTAAATGACGCCCGTTCCGTAACATGCACCCTCAACCAGGGGTCGGAGATCATGGCCATGATCATGAATTGAGATGTATGGCAGGACTTGGGAGTGGCCCTCTCACCGGATAAAGTCCTTACAATGGAATCGGCGGACTCGGGGCATTCAACAACGGCCGGAGTTGTCGAGAACCTGAAATTCTCGGTGGGGGAGAGATAGATGTTCTCCTACAGGTCCATGTCGTGGATGGCGCACCATTTGACGTCCTAATGGGGAGACCGTTCTTCCGATTCACGGAGTGCCACACCAAGGACTGAGCTGACGGGTCGCAGGAGCTCATGCTTACCTGCCCCAACACTGGGAAAGTCTTGTCGGTCCCCACTCGGATGAAACCTCTGCGGAACCCTGATGCGTTTGTCGAAATGAACCCGTTCTCAATAATAGAAATAGACAGGACGGATTTTGCCTGAGGGAGGGCGAAGAAGCGCCGCGCTCTCTGCCGGCAGTCGTGGTATCAACAAACTACTGGGAAATAATGGACACGGACAAGGAACACGAAAACACCCCTGCGAAGGGCACGAACAGAAGCGAGACACCGGGTTTCTCGCTATCATGACTCACTTCCCTGATGGTATTATACGCCCCCTCAGGCACAAACACAATAGACTGCAGGCCCATATTCATTTCCGACCAAACTATGCAATGGGAGATATCCCCGCAGTACCTGGTGTATTGCCTCGAACAAATGTACAACTACGATGAGATGATCCACGTCTGGGTCAAAACAGGAGCCAAAGGATCGCCAGAGAAGAAGAAAAAGAAGCCGAAGAAGAAATACAAACCAGTGGCAGATCGAGTCCACTTGGTGCTGGCAACACTGCCAGAGGAGTTCTGGATAGTTCGTCACTTCCCATCGGATCCCTTGGAAGACATGCCCAAGTTAAACCTGAATCCAGGGGAGCTACGGGTGGGAGAACGATACACTCTGGACCGGGCACGCGAAATGGAGATAAACAAAGACGGGTTCCTGCTTCCCGAAGAGGAAAAGCTGGTTCACAAGGTCATCCTGAACCACAAAATGGTGTTCGCATGGGACGAGACCGAAAGAGGGCATTTCCAAGAGGACTACTTCAAACCGGTGTCATCCCCCAAAAGTGTTTGGGATAAAAAGGATTAAAGCCATATTTGGATAAGATTCGGCAATCACCGAAATTACCAGACAAGCCCACCTACCCCCAGCTCACTGTCACCTACCTATCCTGGGAACAATTTACCATTTTCTGCCAACCACAAGATGCACAACATCGACAAGGTAGTGACACTAATAGGGGCACATAGCAATGCATTGTGACACCATGACTTAATATTACGGGAACCGACAGAAGAGATAGCAACTACAGAGGACACCGGACATAGTGTGCACAGCATGTTACATCAATATAGCAGTACCGGCAACTAGTATTCAAACATGATATGCAGGATACAGCATGCCCAGCACATTAAATTGACAGGGCGGCACCGGCAACCACCCTTCAAACATGACATGCAGACAGACAAAATGCTTGCAACCCACGACATGGCACCCGACAATTGATGTCATGACTGAACCTGCACCCACAATCTATGCTTGACACAATATGTCAATCCAAGGCTGTACAGGTCCTACACAAGATGACAGATTGGCAGAGGTAACTGGTGTTTTACATAGCATGTTGACATGAGGCTGTACAAAACGGTAAAGTGAAACAGCAGATTGACAGCAGAAGCCATTGACTTACTGTTACGACCATGCACTTTCCGATCCGTTCCGGTTCCTTTCCGGCTGTTTACGGCCATTCTGGTTATGGCCTACTTTACGGCTGTTGTGTCCTAACCAACTTCCTGTTGCATCCGGCTAGTTCCGTTGACGCACAACCTTTGGGGTTTTCGCAATGAAAGTCTTCTGAGTGTTCCCCAAATCAAACATATGACTTATGCAACTATGCTTCCCTCTTATTGTTCTTATTGTTCTTATTGGCTTTTACATACTTCTTTCCACATTAGACTTATCTCCGTATTTAGTATAAATATGTATTATGTTCTACTGTCTCTTTAGTTGAAAATTAATGTTGTGCCATATGAAATATGTTTGACAAGAACATGCGCGCAAGTCCAATAAAGAGTGGCAAAGAAATTCAAGAAATAAATATTCAAGGCTCATTAGTAATCGCTTATGACTAATGATCACGGGATCACGAATGAGTCATAAGGAAAGTGATTCAATCAGAATGAGTCAGAGTGAGTCAGAATGAGTCAAAAGAAGCGCGCGCTTCTTGAGGGAACTAGCTTCTATATAAGGATACACCAGGAAGCTATATAAGGAGGAGCGAATCTGCAGAATGGAAGTAGTTTACCTCCCACGCTCTGTACTAGGTAGATCACTATTGACTTCCTTGCTGCTTTTATCCGAATTCTTGAGTTCTTGAGCCTATTTCGAAGTCTGTCAATCGATCTGTTCCCACCACCTGACCTGACTGCAGAACAAGCCGCAGTTGCCATTACAGAGACGCTTACGTTCGCTTCCGATTATGTAAGCCACCTGTTAGTTAATTGAATTCACGCACCGTTTTCCTTTAATAAGGAGATTTGTTGAGGCAATAAGGACACTTGAGGATTTTAAGAAATAAATACATTTCTTGAGTCTTTAAGAGGAACTTAAATTCCATCGCACAACGTGCTTTGCCTCCGCATAGCTCCGTGGTCTGATTCCGTCCTCTCCGTTTCTGAGCCAACTTAGTTGGTGTACCTGCTCACCTTTGTGGTATCACTTCCGGCCCTTTCCGTCCTTCCGGCCTTTTCCAACACGGATATAACAGTCAGCGCAGTCTGCTGAGAATTCTTCTTTTGGCCTTGTCGGCTTGCGCTAGAAGCAGCCGCACCTTGAGTATCTGGGCCTTCAACATGGCCTGGGGACCCAAACACACGAGGAAGGCACAGAACAATGCAAACAAAGGAAAGTTTTAAGCGAGGATTCAGAGTCTGCTCTGATATACCGACTTACCGCGGGATTAGTTACGATGCTACTACCATGGAAACAAGTCCGAAAACCGATTGAAAACCACGTCAAAACAGGTCGAAAACCCAACTGTGATATACCCTAATGCTTTAGCAGGGCATTGCCTTACAGCTGTTTTCATAAGTATGCAGAAACGTGAATTTGTTTCAGCTGTGGGGCTGTGTTTGATGGGGACCTCGAACCGCTGTTGGCTTATGCCCACTCGAATCATCTCTCGCGACCTCAAGGCACACATGCCTGTGCTATTCTTTGACCAGGACAAGTCTGTGCCTGAGATCTGCTCTCTGCTGGGTGTGAAAAAGACCCTGGTATACAACTGCCTCGACAATCACATGATGTACGGTGTAGCACACAACCCAAATGGGTGTCATTCAACGGGACACCCACACCATCTTTCAGCTACCGATATCACGTACATTGAAGCTCTCCTCGAGCAAACCCACACCATATACCTCAACAAAATCCAGGAGAAGCTTCTAACCCAACACGACGTTGACGTCTTGATTATGACACTGCTCCGAATGCTTCGCTGACTGCACTTTTCACGTAAATGTGTGTCGATCCGCGCCCTGGAGCGTAACGACCTGGTCTGTTCGGCGTACATGAACCACATCACCGACATCATCCCCGACCTAAACATGCTGATGTTCATGGATGAAGCAGCAAAGAATGATTGCACAACAGGACACTCTAAAGGGTGGTCTCTCAAGGGCCGACACTGTGTTCAGCGTAGAGCTTTCATCCGTGGCAAGTGCTACTCTATTCTACCAGTGCTCACATTGGATGGCATCATCGCTCATGATGTAATTGAAGGCTCGGTGAACACTGAGCACTTTCTCAGCTTCTTGGAGGAGTATGTTGTGAGTAATTTCGACTTTACTTGTTGTTCAAGGCTGATTCTTACTAGATTCCTCTCACCAACCCTTATCCCGGGCCGCGCAGCGTTCTTGTCCTCAATAATTGCAGTATTCACCATGCCAAAGAAATCCGAGCTCTTGTGGAGGATCAAGTGCATTCGTAGTCACTTCTGCCATTCCCTCTATATAATCCTAATCCAAATATAGTTTGCAAGCTTGTGTTCCTTCCTCCCTATTCACCCGATTTCAACCCGATTGAACAAGCCTTTTCCTCCATCAAGTCCTTCCTTCGCCGCCACTGGAGGGACTCTTGCTTGAGTCTGATTGATTGGCCAGCATTGAGCTCCATTGGAGCAAATGCGACCAGGATGTTTTCATTGCAGCCTGGATCTTCAATATGTTCCTCCCTCTGTTCACGATTGTTTCACCGTTTCTTTTTCTTCCGCCCGTCTACAGCTCCCCATCTGGGCCTACCCGCTGGCGACCGTGCCTTTTGCTTCTTTCTCTCTTTTCTATTGCACATGCCACAATATTACTCCGGAGAAGGCATGGGGCTACTTTCAGGCATTGGGATATGTTGTGTAGCTTTTACATGATGTTCAGTTGTCTTACCATCGTTTTGAATGGCAAAATCTTACCGATTGCCACATAAAAAATATTGATTTGTTCTTTTGCTGTAGTTTGCTTGGTGTAGATGATATTCGGTGTCAAAGAATAGAAGACTAGTGTCTTGAGAAAGCGTATCAAGGAATTCTGCCCTCCAGTCTTCTTGTGTCAAGCTCTGGAATAGTGTAAGTTGGCGTAATAAAGGAAGACAACGAGAATCACGCCGTAAAATCTGGAATGGAGTTCCAACTTGACTTGAGCATGGAGGGCAAAACCCTCTGGAGAAAATTCCACTCCGTGCTGTTCCACAAGTTGTTTCAGCATGAGCTGTTCCAGTATGTTGATGGACATAATAAAATAAGTTTATTGTATATTGCTGAGTTCCGATCGGAATTTCGTTGTTCAACCATGTCGTCGCCCTCGCCTGAACCACAGGAGACGACCCACAAGGCCAAGGTCATCTCCACTGTGACCCATTATACTCTTGTCGCAGTCCCAGGGGCCTCAGGCGGTGCCAAGAGCAAAACCAAACCGAAAACGAAGAAAGAAACCAAAACTAAAGAATTTACCTACACTTTCGAGGCCTCTCTAAGCAATTACCTTGATTTCCTCAAGCTAATCCTAGCAAAGCATGGCGAAGAGTGCTACAACATCACCGCGAAGATGCTTTACAGCATGAAAGTTCAACTGGTTGGGATAAAGTGTGTTTCTTCTTGTCTGGGTCCAACTAGATTTGAGGGTATCACAGGAAGACCAAAGCCTTGGATGTTGATACTCTTGAAGAGTTTAAGGAGTTGGTCAGGGACAATATCATTGCAAAGAAGATTTCGAAGTTGACAATTTTTGTCGATATGGCCGACATTGAGAAAAGGTGGTGCAAGGTATGCAAGTCTTGTCCTTTTGAGGTATATAGCTGACTGTTGGTTTAGAAGAAAGGTGCAAATGACGGAAGTGATGACGAGGACGTGAACGGGGACGACCCGGGTTTGTACGTGGATGGGCTTTCAGAGCTTGATAGGTCGCTTGCGCGGTTCCGTAGCATACTGTGACGAGGGTATTAGGGCATGCCCAAGGCAGACATGTCATATATGCTTACATAGTATTATTCTGTATAGCTCGGGTAGCTAGATCATGTGATCATCATCTTAACTTGCAATCTGCTACAATGTCGTGAATACCTACTTGGAGGGAACCCCCTGCCCCAGACCCGCTGAATGCCTGAGCATGTGTATAACTGCTCCACGGTCTCGGTGCTGCGGAGTCCCCATCCAAGGGTGACATGGGCCCTAGATGAAGGGTTACAACACGGGGAGGGCCCAAGTCGGCGCCTCCCGTCGCACATAGCTGCGCCAGATACGATATCCATGCACACTTACCTCCAGCCTGGCGAGGCCTACGGAACCCGCATCACAATGGAGCCCACCGCGTGGGCTTCACCATGGCTGGAGAAGCGGAAGCAGGCAGGAGCGCTCAGCTTTTGGAAGAGTGAGCCGCTACTACCCGCTTTGAAGGGCCAGGGAGACTCACAGACCATCTGTCACCGCCATGCACGTTGGACACGACAGGAGGTGATGAGAGGGTAGAGTCTCGCTGGCCAGGGGCGAGATGCCTAAGAAGTGCTCTGTCTCGTGACGAGCGCTGAGGCATCCCAGACCCCAACACCACGTCACTACACCAGCTTGTGGTGCACGTCGGCCAATGGGCAGCTGTCTCGCGGCTACCTCATCGGGTTCGCGATGAGGGTAGTTGACGGCCTGTTATATCCGTGTCGGAAAACAACAGTCCAGGTAGGCGCATTACAATGTGCTCTGGTTGTAGCCAGGGGTACGTGTTACAATGCGTCCCTCGCTGTCGCGCAGGTGGTACGCATTGTAATGTGCCCTCCTGGGCAGGCTGTTGCTTGCTGCTCGGCGTGCTCGCTTAATCTCGGCATGGGCGGCAGGGCTTTCTTTGTTTGCACTTGCTTAAATCACTTCTGCATTGGGTTAGAAAGCTCCTTTCGATTCATTAGCCGAAATACCGCCAAGAATGCATTATATCCTGTTTATTACCGGACGTAACTCATCAAATAACCGATTGTGAGATTTGAAAAGGAAATTCCGTTCCGGATCCATGCCCCGATCAATGAGATCAATAAAAATCGCCCAAATGCATGATAAAAATATTCTTGGATTAATACAGCTACAACAAATCTTCCTCCTCCTCAGAAGCATATCCATCCTCTTCCCCCTCATCAGCATCCAGCTCCACCTCCAACGGCACTAATTCTGTCACATCTACAACGTGATCGCGCATCACAATCTTTGCCCGCTCGCGTACTGCTCCCCATTTCGCACGCCATGCACTCTGCTACGCCCTTTCTCGGGCCGCCTGCCCGAGCGCATATGCGTGCAGCCGCTCTGCAAGCGCTGGAGCCACATCCCGATCGCAATCCACGCGCTGGTCCCACCACAATGCCTTCCACTCACAGAATTCCAAAACCCGTCTCATTTCCTCATCAAGGAGGATGAGTTCCTCCCGCCAACGGTCCGCTCTCGCCCGTGCTTTGGTCCACTCAATACGGATATCTGACTTGTCGTTAATATTACAGCAAAAAAAAAGGAACAGGAATACACATACCCTCGTGAAGTGAGCCGTCTGTTCCAACATCAGTGTCCTTGATGCTACCTGTGTACCAAATCCATGACAGCATGCGGCACCCTTCACCGGTTTCCAGATTGAAGAGAACCGTCAGCTCCACTGGATCACCGTAGGCATCAACGTCTTCCCCATTCACGCCCTCCGATAACCCTGCCAACAGCCTTGCCTTCCTATTTTCCTCCTTCTCTTCGTCATTCAATGCTCACTCACTCATGCCACGGATGTCCTCTTTCTTCAACACCTGGAGCTTGTTTTCCCAAGAACCCGGACCCCACAAAGAGAAGAGCGCTTCTCGAGCCGTGCGATAGCGTGCAGCAGCCGAACGAATTCGATCTTCGATACCATCAAGCAGCTCACGACTCTTGGTCCACGCACCCTGGCCGCTCACATTCTTGCACTTGAATCGGTGTGCGAAGGTGCATGTTCGAAGTCCCGTGCGAAGCTCACGCAGTGCCTCGTCCGCTTGTGCATCACGCAGGGCATCCTCCTGCTCGACGAGGGCAGATACACACACCGATTGCCGTGCGTTAGCCGGTATTGATGAAGGCAGATAAATGGGGATTTTCTCCGGTGTTGCGTTGCTTCCGGTGGGCAACGCAGGTGTCTGCTGAGTAATCCAGGTACGCAATCCCGGCATATAATTGTCTTGAATATTGTGGAGAGCCTTGACCTTGCCCAACAGCAATGTACGTGAGCGTTGAAGCGTGGTGGCTTGAATCGTGGTTCGATTGACGCGTTTAGCCTCGAGTTGTAACGCCACTCTATGTAATATCAGTAAAATATGTTTTTAGTGCCAAATTCACGCACTGGGACACCTGAATCTCTATCCCCACAATCAAGAACGGCCTCGGCTTCACGACCAGAGCAGACGTGCCGTCCCGAGAGAGTCGGGCATGCTCTTCTGCGGCTATCCGAGCAAGGACATCAGCCATCGTTGTTGCTTGATCCAAGATTTAAGTCAGCGACTGCACGGAGATATCAGCACCAAGATCGCACCTTCCACCTCTGCATAATCGTACGGGTTCTCGCTGTCCTCGTTGTCCATTTCCCAGTCCCTCACCATCATCTCCCACTTTCCCAAGTCCTCCTCGTGTCCCTCACGCAGGCCAGTCGTGAACGAATGGAAGGCACAACTGTGAATCATTGCTTGAGGCAACGCCAAGACCATCTTACGGAGTAGCGAATTACCTGTGACCAGTCGGCAACGAAACAGCCGGAAAATAAGCGACACACCTAGATCCACCGTCTTCTTCCAGTTTGAAAAACCACACAGGTCGTCGATTGTATCCTCGCGTGAGCCCGGACCCATAACCGAGATTGATCTTGCCGCGCTGTTCAGCCAAGACCAATTGCGCTCCACCCCCTCCCCGTCCGTCCGTCCTACTCCCTTCGTGTAATTGAACGAGTACGGCCCATGACATTTCTTGACGTGTGGCGGCAGGTGGAATTTTGGTACCTTGAATATGATTTCGATCCAGTCCGGCAGCTGTAGATTTTCGGGCATATCTTTTGCGCGTTTCCAGAAATTACGTCCCCATTGACAAGCGATATCGTAACTTGCCACGATTGTGAGCAGTGTGATGCCTATCAGGCTTGAGAAAAACAGAAAGTCCATGTTTGAATACCTGTTTGGACGAGTAAACCGCTGAAAACTGGTGGAGGATGATATACACGCACTTTTCCCCCTTTTGAAGGTCCCCAGTTCCCAACGGACGAAACACTTCATGGCGTGAGCAGCTGACTGAGCCGATTCCCGACGCCCGTAATCCTTTCGCACGTTTGTTGTTGGCAGACCAAAGGGCCGCAAATGACACACAGTGGCTAATCTAGTCAACAGTTAATCAAATCGGTTTACGACAGAAGGATGAAAAGTTCTGCGCACCTCGTCCTCGTGAACATGCTTTACCAAGAAGCTTAGGTATCCGTCACTCCCAACCATATACGCCCATCCAGGACCAAGTGTTGGGTCTTTTTCTCGGGAGGAACGATCACGTCCCTTCATTTTGAAGTTGGCGTCTTCGGAAACCATAAGCCGATAAATCCATCTATTATGAATAACGTCGTCGAAAATTCATGGCGGTAGTCAATTACACTCACGCAACCTCGGCGGGAGCCTGATCCCAGCCTTCCGGTAGGTTTATATCGGGATGGGGGCACGCACGGCAGTGTATTGCCAACTCGCCTGGTTTCGTTGCTGATATTCCCTCGGGATCGTGACTGCGGCCGGCGCGCTTGCACATTTGCAAGTGGCGATATTCGCGTATCATGACCATAAACTGCGGTAGCCGATTCTAGATGACTATCAATCCATGTCCCATTCCCCGGATAGGAAAATACGCACCGGAACCTTTTTCAATCCCGCTCCATTCGATAATAGAAGTAAAGTGTTGTAGTAGTCGTATGCCGGGAGCCGTGCCTGGAGGTTCAGCTTGTGAAAACATCGTAGCATGCCGAGAGTCGCTGCTGTCGAGGGGTCCTTGTGTGTTGCAGGGAACCAGCCGATGTTAAGCAACTGCGCGACCTCCGAAGGGGCGCCAGCGCAACAGCAAAAATCGATGTTGAGGACGTGGATTCCATTGTCGTGCAAGACAACAAAGTCTCTCTTTTGGTTCAGGTATCCCAAAGGGCAGTCCTCACCCCATGGATGCCCAATTTGATATCGAATATTGAGGTCCCGAGTCGTTCACCCCTGGAAATAATTGTCCTCCCATACCTAAACGGACGTCAGTGCAAGCTAACTTGTTAATGAAAAGATTAACTCACCTGCAGTAAATGCAAGGGCTCGTGAAGATGCTTTTCGATGATACATGCCTCGCACATCAGTCGGTTTCCAAAACAGTCCTCGCACCGCCAATAGGATTCGGATGGTGACATTTCGCGCAGCCTTGGGACCACCATGGACCACGCCCCTTCAATTGCAACAGCCCGTCATTATATTTGTCGTGTTCCGGGATCCAGGTCTTGACGGGGTGATCCTGCAAATTATTAGTTTTTTTTGCCTGCTTCGCCCGAAGAAATACTTACAGAGTTTTCATATCTTTTGGCCTTAACCTTAATCTTGAGAGCGGCGGGCCCCTCAGGTAGAACAGGCCCGGCTATTTCATCGTCCCCCGCAAAGCCCATCAGATAATCAAAATTGTCGACCTCTTTCTGAGGAGACCGTGGCGGCGCAGGATGGTGCCCGATCTGGACCCGTCGGTTGGTAGCATTGGTCACGATGGATTCTTTGTTAGAGACGCTGTGCGTATATACCGTGCGCTTTCGTTTCTTGCCATCCATGGAAAGGGCCGAGTGTGCGAATCAACAGGCGATGGTCACGATTGGATTGAAGGACATGCATTCAGTTAGCCGACGGTAAGAACACACAATATCTAATGCTTCGAACGGACTCGCCCATGCCCCATCCCATGTGCCCCACCTTGCCCGGTCAATTGCAGATTCGCCACTGATGCAGTCAACACCGATTGGTCGTTTATGATAGCCGTATAAGGAGGGGGATCCTCTTGAGCGGGTAAGGCCAGAATGGGCGACGGGGTGCGTGAGGGAGAACGACTATGGATGATGTATCTGCGTATTGGTACTCGCACCGCTAGCACTGCGGGCGAGAAGGTGGGCACAGGCGAAGCTATGGGCGCCGAACGGAATGGCGTCAATGGCGCGGATGATGTCTGATCACGCGGCTGGTGCGTGGCCACGGCGTGTTGCCTGTTCGCGGGATGAGGGTGCTCGCCGAGATCGCAGCGAGCGTGCCAGGCAGCCCTGAGGTCATTGTAGTCCAAATAACTCTTCACAGTTGCCCCGGAGACATGGTGATACTGCGCGTGGGCGGAGGGCCTGCAGTCGATAAGAGTCCACCCACAAAAAATCAAGCAGATCGTGCTCACCATGATGTATACACGCCGGGCCGCTCGACGAACGTCCCACAAACGAGGTACATCTTTCTCCCCGCCAAAGGTGCATCGAGCTCGCCAGGGTCCAGGTGGTAGGGAGGGTCGCAGCGAAACAGAGATGGAGGTGAGGCCATGGTGAATCAGTGATGCTGTTGTTGCTTGTTATCATCCGGAACGGTGGCCAAGATTGGGCCGAGATAGAGAAAAAGACATAGTTTCAAGGATTTGTACGGTAGGACATGTTAACAAAATTCTAAATAACAAGTACGAGGTATTAGCATTACTCTTGCTCAGACTCAGTGGGCTCTAGGTCCCACAGCGCACAGTCCAGGCAATTACGCTGCCGCATGCAGAGTAGGATGGCGGCATCTTTTACGAGCTGGCGGTCCCATCGCACATTTGAGCGTGCAACAGCCACTTTGAGAGCAAGGGTGTTGCGGTTTCTGGATACTATCAATTAATGCTACAATGAAAGGAGAGGGTAGAGCACTTTTCTCGATACTTCCGAGCCGACTCCCCCTTGGCGGCGAGTCGTGCCGCTCGAATGATGGGCGGATCGAATTTTGCTGGGCACGCAAGGCGGCCATCCTTTCTCGCTTCTTTGCGTTGCGGGCCTCGCGGTTCCTGTAAGAAGACATCTGTTGCAGAACGTTCTCAAAAGAATCGAGACAAGAACACACCGCTCATGGTAGGCACGCGAAGCTTGCCATCTTTTGTAGCGACGATACAACTCTGGGTCACTCTCGTCAATCCTGGAGGCAGGGGTTCGTCTCTTCATTATACTAGTTGATGAGGAGGGCGGGTGAGAACGGACACGGTGTATACCTGTATCCCCATGAGTCGTCAACTTGACAACAGCCGATCACGCTGCGAAGAAAACTCGTTTACACACCTATCTCAACGATAGTGGAGACCTTATCCGGTCAACAATGGCAGGTGGTGATTGTGTCCAGCACGACGTCTGCGCCTGAAATGGTGGACGGGAATAAAAGTGAGCAAATAGCACCCGTGCCATCACGGCGGTAACCTGGTGCTTCGATGCGGACCGATCAGCCGAATTCTGTTTCCGCTCACTTTCCCGCCACACATCTTGAGGTGCGAGCCGACGCTTGTGGTTTGCCGACGCTTGCAACCCATGCCAAGACTGTTCAAATAATCACAGCCCGCTGGTATTTTCTCTCCTGAGGTAGTCCTACCTGACCGACCATCCTGAGATTTGGTTAGTAACGATTTTGAATTATGCATGATTTTTGCATGCAAGGTTTGTATTTTCTGGATTTTATTGCACACTCCTCAATTCATAGCTGGAGCCATCCCAAACACATATAGCGAATCGACCGCCTTCAAAGTTTCCAAGCTCCCTTTTTTTTTCCCGATACAAATTGTGGTAAAACGATACAATACCTCCTCCTGACCCCTTCTACAACTTTTCTGGGCCCTCAAACGTCATTCCCCGTGCTCCAGCTCTATTTCTTTGTTTGCAATGTTCCCCTCGTTGTTGATGTCCTTTGGACTGGGGGGCCTCTAGATTTGTGGTGGAAATTGTCTTATCTGTGGTGCACCCTGGGCAATATTCGCTTTCAGAAAATCTGGCGTGCAGACAATGTGAGGACGCGTTCAAGATACCCCGTGGTGAGTGCACCATCGCAAATCCATGGTGAGTGCACCATCCGTATTAAATTGACAGAAACACCATTAATTCTTATAAAAAGCCGTGGACATGGTATGTGTGTTTCTCCCATGCCGAACCTGGAATTTTGATTCATTTTACTCGCGATGCCTGCCTCAGGAATCTAAAAATGCCATTGCTACAGTTGTGGTGAGTGCGCCATCACAAGGTCTCATCGCCACCATCTCGTCCTCATCCACATGCCCAAATACGAAATTCTCCACTCGGGACAATACTGGCAAGATGTCCGTCGTCGCGCCAAGGAGGCCAGGGAAGCCATCGCCCTACGCGAAGCTCGTGCGCAGAGCCTCTCACGCACCTTTGGGGATGGCAGCCAAATTTTCACATTTGTTCCCGGACACGCTCAGCCTTTCACCAACCTCATGGACCGCAGCGGAAAACTGCACCGCGTCTCGGAACTGTCCAGCGCTGGAGGTCACGACGAGGCGAGGGCTGCAATGTTGGCTGCTTCATGGAAGAAGCGCCACTCTGCGGAGGAGAAGGCCCGCGCGCTGCGTGCGAAAAAATTGCAGCAGGCATGTGATTTTATGCACAAAACTCTCCGCTCATGCTGCTCAGAAGGCTGAGGAGGTGGATGCGGAGCTCATCGCGCGCTTGAAGGGCGAGAGGAAAAACGGTCGGCTTGCGGAGGATTCGCTGAGGGTGTCCAAAAAAAGGAAGGTATGTCAATCCTCTAAATTACATCGCCCATGGTGCTGAGCAAAATATCCAGCTTGCGCAAGATGCGGCAACTGCGGGTCATCGCTGAGGTCTTATTTCTTTTGTTGTAGACAGACGGAAAGAAATTGCGTCACACGAAGAAAAATTGCAAGGCAACAGAGATTAATTGTGCGACAGCAAACGACAGCGTAATTCAAGTGGTAATTAAAGCAATGTCTGGACTTCTTGCGCCACTCCTGGGCTCGTCTGCCTAGGGGATGAAACACCGCCCAGGCATTCAATCATTTACCTCCTCTAATAGAATAGAGCTGTGTTAGCAATCGAATAAGATAACAGATTAAAAGAAACGTACGGGCAAGAGGAGTGGTCCTTGCACCAAAGCGGTCGCTGCAGCAGCTGAGTCGCCATCGACGTCTGGATTTCCCGCGCTGCTGACGCTGGCTTCACGCCAAGCCAGTGGGCCCCAGGCAGCGTCACCATCAATGTCTGCCTCACAGGGCCAAGCGGGGGGGCCCCAACCAACTGGCCCAGGATTCCAGTCTTCGCCCGAGCCCAGTTCTCCAGAGTTCCAGTTCCCCGTGCCCCATTCCCCAGTCCCCGCACCGAATTTCCAGGACCGAGGATATAACCGAGTGGGAGGCGCTCGCACACATCCTAAAAACCAGTTAGAAAGGCAGGAGGTACAGAGAAATAGAGGGCCACTTACTCTTATTACTGCGTGGCATGTGTACGATCAGAGACTTGTTTTTGGAGATCTTGTGCGGAGCTGTGGCAGTGTTGATGACTTCCAAACACGACCACAGATCGCACACTCACCACACTTGTATGGCTCGCAAAAAAACTGGACAAGCTCCCGGGCGCAAATCCGACTTCACAGGCGAAAAATACGAATGGCTTGATGGCTTCCGCGATGCAGTTCGAGACGCGACAGGTGATCCAGGGACTGTTTACACCGATGTAACCAAGGCGTTCCTCCTCCGGTATGGGTACGACCTCCCTTTCGGAGAGAACGTGAATGGCAATCCCGAAGACCACCCACCTGTGATATCTGCCGACCCAGACCCCGAGGAAAAGGAACATCGCGCAAAGGTATATAAACAGCTTCGTACAGTGAGTTTTTTGCTTCTCTTGCATAATTTGATCGTTCTGACCTATCCTGGGCATAGAAATTGTCCAACTACTTTAGGAATCAGCTCAAGGGGAAGAGGGTTCACACCACTGCTATCCAGGGCATCCTGGGCACCATGCAGACTATGAGTGGACCTGGGGCGCGTCCTCGACTCAAGCCCGCTATTAGCGTCTATTCCAAATTGCACTACGTAGAGCGCATCAAACCCGGCTTCGATGCGAGCTGGAAAGGAGCCAAGGAAATCTTACCTCAGAGTGCGCGCATCGCCATGTCGCAGGATTACGTGCGAGCTTGCTGGGCAAAAGAGACAGATGAATTCAAGGCGGAAGTTGAGAGGGAGCGGGACGAGATGCATGAGAAGGCGCTCGGGGAATGGCAAGCATCACGCCAGGTTCCAGAGAAGTCGCCAGAGGATTACCACAAGTGAGTTGAATGTACAAAACCTGGCGCACAAATAACTCATGAGATGAAAAAAAAGCGCGATGGAGACCTTGAGCGATGTTGGAATACCTATGGCCGATGCGCTCGCCGAGCGTTTGGCAGCCATGTCGTCATCCTTGTGGTGGGCCTGTAGGATCTGAAAAGGGGGAAGTTTGTTTGAGAACGTACGTATCCATCTGTATTTGCTTTACACGGGATTTCGCTAACGGCGTATACTTGCAGTATTTTCTCTGACACGACCAATCAACAGACATCGAGGACTTGGGCCCAATTCGACCGCAAAGGGTTCACAGCAATGGAGGCCTCCATTTACGCGCTATGGCCGCGCGGCGTTCGGTGAGTAAATTCGAAAACACTACTTGGTTTGGCTGGCTGACCTTGGCGGGGCGTGCAGGCAAAGAGCAATGCCAGCAGCGGGGGGCTGTCCCTTGCGGAGCTGATTCCCATTGACCAGGAGCCACTGCCACTGATGGCGCCTGCGACGACGCCCGAGATCACCACCGCCTGCCATTTTTATCCTCCATACCAACATCGACTGCGACGACACCCTCCATACCGTCGTCACCCACTACCGTACCGCCACCTCCCGCTACCGTGGGCCCGCCTCCCACTACCATGGCCGCACCCTCCCGCCCCACCTCCCGCTACCGTGGCCGCCACCTCCCGCCCCGCCTCCCGCTACCGTGGCTCCGCTTCCTGCTACTGTGTCGCCGCCTCCCGCGACCAGCACCATCGATGGAATCGACCGCTCCGAGTGGTCGAAAAGTCTGGTCGCAGCTCATTCCTACCTGATGGAGAAAGAGTGGGGTCCACGTTGCACCGCGCTTCTAAGTGCTCTTGTGGAGCACGAGTGGTCGTTCTACCATCCAGAGGAAGAAGGGAAGCTACCCAAACTGAGATCGCGCCCCAACGGAGTACGAGGATTGGATGAAAGAGCACCGCCTCATGCGAGACTTCAAGATCAGCCCCGAGTTTGGCGACGAACTCTTCCAGTGGTGGAAGGACCTCGGACCACCGACGCGGTGGGAGAGCGTGGGTGATGACGAGGGGCAGAAGAAGGAGCCGAGCCGCGTCAGCAGTGATTGGTGGTCGCTCGACTGGATTAAACTCCACAAGCGAGGGCGCAACGGCATTGTTTTGCTCGTTCTCGGTCTGGCATGGCAGGGTCAAAGTATCTGCAATGCCGCTGCTGGAGATGGACTAGGAGCCGGAGAAGCTGCACTGGAGGCCAACAAGGTATGGCAATTTATGGTGGACAACATCGCGTGGGTCCTGCGGGACGTCTTGACACAGGGGCGGACCGGGATGGAGGTTTTAGCCGCAAGGGAAGAGGTCGAAGCAAAAAGGGCGAAGAAAGGCTCGGCGAAGACGAAGGGCAAGAAGCCAGCAGCATCGAGGACAGCGGCGCCACAGAAAGAGAAGGAAGCCTCGAGGGGAAAGAAGAGGTGAGACGACACAACTCTGTACTGGCCGAGAGCTAACTTGAGCCATAGGAACATGGAGAACTCGAAGGCGACCACGAAGACGACCTGCCGCTTGCAAAGAGAGCCGTGCCCGAGCGACCCAGGCCAAAGCCTTTGAAAAGAGGATAAGGGTCTTCATATTCACACTGAGTGCCGTGATCTCAAGTACTTTAAATAAAATAGTGTCCGCCGCACTGCACTCGAGGATGGTTCATCCAACATGGACGAAGACGGACCTGGGTTTGTCCAAACCTCCGGCGCAGCCCCTGGCAATCCATGCCCCACCACCTCACTCGCGACCTCGCCGAAACCCGACCGTGGAGACCGTGGTGGAAACCGGTGCCGGCAGCTTCACAGGGAACGCCACGGTGACAGTAAACGTGTCCATTCCCAATGTAGCTCCTTCGGTTTCGCCGTCCGTCCCATCCGTCCCATCCGCGTCCACAGACCCGATGCCGCTGGCCCCAGAAATGATGCGGGCGCACTTGCCGTCCGCTCTGCCCAATACGCAAGAGAAGAGCGCATCGAGAAGTATGGCGATGGTCACCCCATCAACAGCTGTGATGGACGCTGATATGGACGTCAACAATTCACCGCCTTTCACGCATTCAGCGGCCGTGGAGAAGCCTGACTTCGACGTTGATCCCTTTGCAGATGGCACCGGCCTCACCGCTGAAGAGCTTGCAGAAAATCAGTATGGACCCCGATGCTGAGGACGACGATGACGAGTGATTAATTACATGATATTACGGCTGCAAATTTACCAATGCTACGGATGCTGCTTTTTTGTTTCGGTTGCAATGAAATGTTCTGTGTTCATTGTTCCCTTGCCAGTAGAAGATACCGAGAATTTACTACAACGTCCAAGGGAGTTGAACGGCACAAAATGGCTTGGCAATGGTAACAGGTAATCGTCGTCTTGGCAAGGCACACAAGTGAACCGCAAAATCATGCCTTATCTAGTCCACAAAGTAACGATTAGAATGTATGAAACAGAGTGTTTCGCACGTACAAGCAGGAAAAAGGCTGGAAAAAAAGCGGGGCCTATAACCGTCAAGCGAGGCAGTGCCGCGGAACGGCGATCCGAGAATCTGTCAAGCTGTCAATTGAGTGATTTGTTGTTCGGTTCTTTCTCTTGATTTCTATGTTATTCAGGAATAGTAGTGTTTGCAAAACGTAGAGAGATGCCTGAAATGAGAAATAAAAGGCTACAAAAAAAAGCGGGTCCATAACTGTTAGTGTGGCAGTGCTGCGGAACGGCGATCCGAGAAGCTTCAACCTGTCAACCTGTCAATTCAGTGATTTTTTATTCGGTTCTTTATCTTGATTTCCATGCCATTCAAGAAAAGGGTAGTGTTTGAAAAAGGCACCAGAGAGATTGCCTGGAAAGAAAACCAAAGGCTGGAAAAAAAAGCAGGTATATAACCGCCAACCGTGGCAGTGCCGTGGAGCTGTCAACCTGTCAATTCATTTTTGCTGATGGGATTTCACCGGGTAATGTGTCATTGCGGCTAATAAATGGAAAGGGGTTTCTAGTGATGTGAACCCAATGGAGAAGCAAGTGCAAACAAGGAAGGCCCATGCCGCCGATGCCGAGAGCAAGTAAGCGTGCCGAGCAGCTAGCAACAGCCGGCCCAGGAGTGCGCATTACAATGTGTACCACCCTCGCAACGGTGAGGGACACATTGTAACGCGTACCCCTGGCTGCAACCAGTGCACATTGTAATGCGCCTACAGGGAGAGCTCGATCCGACCATGAGGCTGAGGAGGAGTCCTCTCGTCGTCTTTGAATGATCTCGACCTTGATCCACCCTCTCCTGTCGACATCTTGGCTGCCGTCGATGACCTTTGCCCTGTGATGCCCCTACCTTCCTCAGGCTCTGTCGACCCTCCTCCGGCTCTACCCCTCTCATCCAAGCAGCGGAACAAGCTCAAATCCCATGCCAGAAGGGCAAGGGCTCGACAGCAGCTCAGCATCTTCCAGCAACCCGAAATGGAAGACCGTTCACACCAATCGACTCCAACAAGGGAAGTGTCTTACATTGAGGTGGAGTACGACGCAAATGGGCTTCCCCATACTATCCCCGCCTGGATTGGTAGCCGAAACAGCCAGGATGAGACTCCCACTTCGCAGAGCCTGGAACGTCGTCCTATCCCCAGTCTGGGATGGGTGGCAAATCATATACCCAGGAGGATATCAATCGACTTGCCAACACCGTTGGTTTTGTATATATCTGCTGGCTGGGTTTGTACGTATCATCTAACACTTTCTGCCTGGCGTTCGTACTCTGATTTTTCGACCTTAGGTTAACCATCCCCATCCTTAATTCACGTCGCCGTATCATTGCCCTGCTCGGTGGCACACCCAGGGATGTCGAGGGCTGGGAAAAGGTCACCCAAGGCGCTGCCTCGTTGCTTCAAGACGCTTGCGGAAGGTCAAGCTCACGATGAGAAGCTCCAACACTGTCGAGCTCAGGATACATACGCAGCTGTTAGCTGGTGGGTCTCACACGGTGGCGGTCAGATGGTATGTATATTCAAATTTTCGCGTCTCAATATTGATTTCCTTTTTAGGAGCCCGGCGAGCTTCAGCAAAACCTGACCAATACTCGAATCACCGACGACCATGGCCCACAAATTCTTCAAGCGTATTGTTGGCTTCACAATGGTATTCTTCTTGTCTATCGTTCATACGGATCATCTAATCACAGACTGTAGTTTTGTTTTTCATGTGGGCGCCCAGCCTGTATGCCCTGTACGAATCTACTCGTGCTGCAATGGAGGAGTGGGGGCCTCACTTGCGGTGGAATTTTGCAGATAGCGTCTTCGCTGCTTGCACCTTCAATTTCGGTCCCCGTACCATTACCTGCCCTCATCTCGACTTTGCAAACCTAGCCTGGGATGGTGTGCTATCACATCCCTTGGCTCGTTTGATCCGGATGAAGGGGACATCTCATATTATGGGATCTTTGTCTAATAATTCGATTTCCTCCCCAGGCTCAAGTATTTTTATCCCCTCAGCCATCGTTCGACATTCCAATGTCCCTATTCAATCCCACGAAACCCGCTCCTCGTTTACCCAGTATACCGCTGGGGGACTCTTTCGATGGGTACGCAATGGGTTTATGACTGATGAAGACTTTGAGCTCCGAGCGTCGGAGGAGCAGAAAGCGGATCGTAACAGGAGGCAGAGACGCGGTGGGAGCAGGGGATGAATATGTTTAGTACTATCGACAACCTTTCTTAGATCAACGGCTTGTACTTCGCTCTGTGTTAATTTATTCCAATTTTCTTCTTGATTTAAAACGCACTTTATGAGAGTATCGAATCATCGGACCGGTCGGCCGATAGCTCCGAAGGTGCCGAACACACACGGATTTATCACCAACACGTTTTGATGGCAGTATAAAATATTTCTGTAGACCTTTGTCTCTGCTGTTCTGCTCTTGGGAATTTTTGGAGGTCTAGAATAGGCACTAGTCTGACTGAGAAAAAATCAACGTGCTAGGAAATTTGACTGGAAAGCAACACCGAAAATCATTGTTCCAGTACTCATGATCGTGGTACGAGTAGCGTTTCCTATATAGGCAATCTGACCTTTCCTCTTTACCACCAACATGCCAGCCAAAAAAACCAACAACAAAGAGCACCCAGATACTTCTTCACCGAACCAAGTACTCAGTGCCAAGGAACGACATGCTGAAGCCCAGGCCAGGTACAGAGCCGGTAAGTAGTCATAAACACCTTCCGTCTCGGTCATAATATTTGCTCAATGGATACAGCAACCTCGAAGCTTCCCGAAAAGGCGATTATCGATGCAGAGGTAAGTGCTCCCTACTTGCTTCATTCATATTACGACGATGGTAGTCATCGAGCATATATAAAATCGTCGGAGGAGCTGTCAAAGCAAGCTGCAGAGACTCGTTGGGGGATAGACAAGGAATATGTGAAGTGTGAGCCAAGCTGGCAGCTTCAAAGGTTCACAACTGAATTATATTGCAGCAAGCGTATGAGGTGGGTCATTATTACCATATTACTTCAAGTTGCTAAAGATCGTTCAGAATATAAACACTATGGCTTGGCTGCCCTCACAAACTGCTACATCCCTGCCAAAAAAAGCTGGGTCGAGCCGTGGCCTTCTTGCAGCTGGTTCCAAACGGGCAAGGCTCGAGGTCGAAAAAGTCAGATGCAGATGTGAAGGATTAAATGGCGAATAACTTTCAATTTATTTACAATCCAATACCTTGAGATAATATGGCCCCGTTGAACGTACTTGGTAAAAATATACCATCTAGGAAGTCTTCGATTGTTGGCAGCATTGAGAAGTCGTCTTCGATTGTTCTTGTTAAGATCAAATGCGATGTGACGTGACGTGACCCAGCTCTCTTCTCTCCATCACCATCAAGATTCAAGATGGCTTGCGCGCCAAGTTCTTTCAAGGCGCCAAATTCAAATCGGTGGAGGATCAAGACTCCAGTAGCCAGAAGAGCTGGTATCTGGTGTGGGATGTCGGGCTATTCACAAGCCGGTGCGCCTATATGTCTTATGTTTTTCTTTTTTTTTTGGAGTGTTGACTCGAATTTTGGGTGGTAGAACGGAAGCCAAGGCTTATCTGGATAATCCCAGCTCCCAGGCCCTCACCCAGCATCTTCGGCGCTCTGACGCGCTTGAAAAATGGGGGCTTCTCTGTGGAAAACACCACCACACGACGAGTACGGCGAGACTGTGCCGGACTCGGAGCCAGAGCAAGCCAGCGAAGGGGAAGCTTCCCGTGCTTCGACCCCAGCACGATCGCGAGGTGCAATGCAACGTCGGCGTTTGTTGACCCTCAAAAGTCGTCTGGATCTGACGATTCTATCGTCGAGATCGAGCAACCATACGCGTTCATCCGTAGCTCCCGAGCCCCACCGTATCCACCCCCACCAAATCTGATATACGGCGAATTATTAAGGAGGAGTCGCCTCCGCTACGTATCAAGCGCGAGTCACCCCCGCTCCAACCATCCCCTCTGCTCCAGCCATCGCCTCCGCTCCAGCCATCGCGCTCCAGCTCCCGAGTGGTCGAGCTATGCTCACCCCCGGACGACACAGACTACTACTTCGACAGCGACAGTCCCGATGCATCTCCAGTGTCTGGAGCGCATGTCCAGTCTCGGCACCCAGGTATGAATGTACCACCCCCCCATGTGCTCCCATCTGAATTGCCCCATCTCTAGAGCCACCACCTCCACCCCCCTGCTCGTTCGTGGTCTGGTGGCCCCGGTCCACGGTTGCTGCCACCACCAACTCTGGAACACCGGCTCCAGCGCGTACCTCGTCCAAAACATCTGGCCCCGCCGCTCGTTCCCGGACCGCGCCCCGGGGCCACGATTACCACGCCCACCATGCTCGCTGCCTCCACAAGCTCCGGAACACACCGCTCCCGCACGTACCTCATTGAAAACACCTGCACCTGTCGTTCGTGCTCCCCCTGCTGCCTCTGGAACACCTGCCCCCGCTGGTACCCTGTCTGGAACACCAGCGCCGCTAATCCTCCTCGGAGTGCTGCCCCCGTCTACACGCCCAACCCCTGCTGTCCGTGCTCTCCCCGCTGCCTCTGGAACACCTGCCCTGCCCTCGCTTCTACCTCGTCCGGAACAACTGCCCCAGCTCGTCCCTGTTTCGACGCATCTGGGTTGACTCGGGCCGGCTCTGGAGCACCTGTCCCTGCCCCCCATTCTACCTCGTCCAGAAAATCCGCCCCAGCCACTCGTCCCCTTTTGACACACCCGGGTCGACTCGGGAAAGGCTTTGCCTCGGTCCGTCTACAGCTGGAGTACTACTGATAACATGGACCAACGAGTGGAATGCAGCAGTACAAGCCACAACCACTAACCGAATCCACACCTTGTTCCCCCTGGTTGCACAAGCTTAAACGTGCACGAGTATTCGCATTTTAGACTTCTTCACAAAACTGTGAAGGAGTAGAAAAGGGACACAGATACTTTAGTTCGACTGGTTGAGGCCCTCAATCAAGCACTCAGAACAAGAGCCCTTGACTAAGACATGCAAGACTGTTGTGGTATTAAGACCCTCTCTTGGCATAGTCAACCGAGTGCGTCATTCCAACAACATTTTAGATGCAAAGCTTCACAGCTATAATCGTTTAAGGTCCATTCTGACCGATCCATAATCCCAAATATAAGCCTTCCAAGGCTACTGATGTTTAAGGTCCCTTTCGACCGTATCCCATAATCCCAAGTAATAAGCCCTCCAAGGCTGCTGTAGTGGTGCGTGTTCTCAATCCAAATCCCAATCCCTTCACACATCTTAATCACGATCCCAAATTATGTGTTTTACTTCCACCGAAGGCAAGACATATTAATCACATTGTGCAAACGAAGCAAGCTCTTAATAGAACCAGTCCAGGATCACAAGCACGACTACCCTTGTAACACAAGCCCTAGATCCAAGTCTCTTAATTGAGACCAGGACCTAGCTCCTGTGCCACCCCCAAGTTAGTGCCAAGCACTAGATCCAAGTCTCTTTATGAGACTGGATCTAGCACCTGCGCCACCACCCTGCAGTAGTGTGTCCATACTAGAACTGCCCTCCTTATATACTGTACATTTACGCTTACACTACTCTAATTACACTACCTGAGTAAGCTAAAGATCTGCCATTTAACTCCTGTTTCCGATCGGTTGTCTGACTCGACTGAACTTCCAAGCCAAATAGTGTTGTCCTGCCCTTCGGACCATTGGATTCAGAAAGCGCTGAGTCTCCCATTTCTGTAGACACCCAGAACTCCCTAATCCGCCAAGTGGTTCCCAAGATATAACCTCGTCAATTCCTGATCAAGCCAAGAACCCAATTTGGGACGGTAACGGAGCCGAACCAGTTTAATGGTTAAAGTCCCTTGATTAACACCTTCAGATTCAAGGAGCGTTGGGTATCAGCTTTCTGTAGATACCCTAATCTCCCCGAACCGCCCAGTAGTTGTTGAGATATACACCGATGAAGCCTTGCCCAGGTCAAGAACCCATATTGGGATAGCAACATTGATCGGTGATTATCATGTGTCCAGACACGTCCCCAGAATAGTCCAAATCAACAAACAAGGTGATTAAATCCCACAGATCTATCTCTGCTGATAGACACTGGTTATTCAGAGTGGATATTTAAGTTCCCTGATATTTGTTGGCCCCCAGAGCCTTAATCAAGTGATTATAAGGACTCTATTATTAAACCCGTTGAATCGAACCTTAATCAGTATGGGAGTTCTGATTAATGTGCTCTCTCGGGCGGGCTGATTAAACCCTCATGCAGGATGTGCCTGATTAACCATTCGGGACTCATGTTAATCCTGGAGATGAACATCTAACTTGGTAATGCACAGGAATCCCAACATTAGCGAGATTCCAGGCAAGGCCAGATAGCCTGCTTATCACCGGTAGATTGCTTGAAAATGGATGGACTCCTTTGCCGGATTGGCCTGACACTTGCCCAAGGCGAGTTACGCGTCAAAATGAGTCAGAGCAGTGAACTAGAGCATTTTTGATCCCAATTCAAGCCACAAGCCCAGTGCTGAACCTTGCAAAGAAGGAGTGGACTGCTTGAAAACCCGTGGACTACTTCAAAACGAACAGACTCCTTTGCCAGATTGGCCTAACACCTGCCAAGGCGAGTTACGTGTCAAAATGAGTCAGAGCAGTGTAATAGAGCATGGTTGATCCCAATTCTAGCCCGCAAGCCTAGTGCTGAACCTTGCAAAGAAGGAGTGACTGCTTGAAAACCGGTGGACTGTTTCGAAATGGACGGACTCCTTTGCTGGATGGGCCAGACACTTGCCCAAGGCAAGTTATGCATCAAAATGAGTCAGAGCAGTGTACTAGAGCATGTTTGATCCCAATCTGGGTTGCGAGCCCAGTGCTGAACCTTGCAAGGAAGGAATGGACTGCTTGAAAATTGGTGGACTGCTTCGAAGTTTGAAATGGACGGACTCCTTTGTTGGCTTGGCCCTTTGTTGGCTTTGCCCGACACTTGCCTAAGGCGAGTTACACGTCAAAATGAGTCACAGTTTGGGACCAGGCATGTTTGATCCTAATTCGAGCCTACGAGCCCACTGCTGAACTTTTACCTTGAAAAGAAGGAGTGGACGCTTGAAAAACCGGTGGACTGCTTCAAAATGGATGGACTCCTTTGCCGGATTGGCGAGACACCTGCCCAAGGCGAGTTACATGTCCAAATGAGTCAGCACAGTATACCAGAGCATGTTTGATCCCAATCTGGGGCTGCGAGCTCAGTACTGAACCTTGCAAAGAATAAGTGGACTGCTTGAAAACCAGTGCATTCCTTCGAAATAGATGGACTCCTTTGTTAGATCTGCGAGACACTTGCCCAAGGCAGGTTACGTGTCAAAATGAGTCAGAGCAGTGTACCAGAGCATATTTGATCCCAATTCGAGCCCGCAAGCCCAGTGCTGAACCTTGCAGAGAAGAGTGGACTGCTTGAAACCAGTGGACTGCTTCAAAATGGATGGACTCCTTTGCCGGAGTGGCGAGACACCTGCCCAAGGCGAGTTACATGTCAAAATGAGTCAGAGCAGTGTACCAGAGCATGTTTGATCCTAATCTGGGGCCGCGAGCCCAGCACTGCACCTTGCAAGGAAGGATGGACTGCTTGAAAACTGGCGCATTGCTTCGAGATGGATGGACCCCTTTGCCGGATCAGCCAGGCTCTTGCCCAAGGCAAGTTATGCTTCAAAATAAGTGAGAGCAGTGTACCAGAGCATGTATGATCCCAATTCGAGCTCGTAAACCCAGTGCTGAACCTTGCAAAGAAGGAGTGGACTGCTTGAAAACCGGTGGACTGCTTCGAATTGGATGGACTCCTTTGCCAGAACGGCCAGGCACTTGCCCAAGGCATGATATGCATCAAAATGAGTCAGAGGAGTGTACCAGAGCATGGTTGATCCCATTCGAGCCCGCAAGCCCAGTGCTGAACCTCACAAAGAAGGAGTGGACGCTTGAAAACTGGTGGACTGCTTCAAATGGATGGACTCCTTTGCCGGATTGGCCAGGCACTTGCCCAGGGCAAGTTACCTCAAAATGAGTCAGAACAGGGAACTAGGGCATGTTTGATCCCAGTTCAAGCCCGCGAGCCCAGTGCTGAACCTTGAAAAGAGGAGTGGACTGCTTGAAAACCAGTGGACTGCTTCGAAATGGATGGACCCTTTGCCAGATCGGCCAGACACTTGGTCAGGGCAAGTTACGTGTCAGAATGAGTCAGAGCAGTGTACTAGAGCATGTTTAATCCCGATTCAGGCCCGCAAGCCCAGTGCTGAACCTTGCAAACAAGGAGTGGACTGCTTGAAAATCGGTGGACTGCTTTGAAATGGACAAACTCCTTTGCCGGATTGGCCTGACACCTGCCCATGGCAATTTACACGTAAAAATGAGTCAGAGAGTGTAGTAGAGTATGTTTGCTCCAATCTAGGGCCACGAGCCCAGTGCTGAACATTGCCAAGAAGGAGTGGACTGCTGGAAAATTTGTGGACCGCTTCGAAGTTTGAAATGGACGGACTCCTTCGGTGGATTGGCCCGACACACCTCCCAAGGTGAGTTATGTGACAAAACGAGTCAGAGCATGTCCTGGAGCATGTGTGATCCCAATTCGACCCCGCGAGCCCAGTGCTGAACCTTGCAAAAAAGGAGTGGACTTCTTGAAAACCGGTGGACCGCTTCGAAATGGATGGACTCCTTTGCCAAATCGGCCAGGCACTTGCCCAGGGGAAGTTACATGTCAAATGAGTCAGAACAGGAACTAGCATGTTTGGTCCCATTCAAGCCCGTGAGCCCGTGCTGACCTTGAAAAAAAGGAGTGGACTGCTTGAAAACCGGGGGATTGCTTCAAAATGGACGGACTCCTTTGCCGGATTGGCCAGACACTTGCCCAGGGCAAGTTACACATCAAAACGAGTGAGCAGTGTACTGCAGCATGGTTTATCCCAATCAGAGCCTGTGAGCCCAGGGCTGAACCTTGCAAAGAAGCAGTGGACTGCTTGAAAACTGGTGAACTGCTCAAAATGGATGGACTCCTTTGCCGGATTGGCCAGGCACTTTCCCAGGGCAAGTTACACGTCCAAATGAGTCAGAAAAGGGAACTAGAGCATGTTTGATCCCAATTCAAGCCCGCGAGCCCCGTGCTGAACCTTGAAAAGAAGGAGTGGACTGCTTGAAAACCGGGGACTGCTTCGAATTGGATGGGCTTGAATCGGGATCAACATGCTGTAGTACACTGCTCTGACTCATTCTGACACGTAACTTGCCCTGACCAGTACCTGGCCGATCTGGCAAAGGGGTCCATCCATTTCGAAGCAGTCCACTGGTTTTCAAGCAGTCCACTCCTTCTTTTCAAGGTTCAGCACGGGGCTCGCGGGCTTGAATTGGGATCAAACATGCTCTAGTTCCCTGTTCTGACTCATTTTGACTGTAACTTGCGCTGGGCAAGTGCCGGCCAATCCGGCAAAGGAGTCCATTCATTTTGAAGCAGTCCACCAGTTTTCAAGCATTCCACTCCTTCTTTGCAAGTTCAGCACTGGGCTCCGACCCCAGATTGGGATCAAACATGCTCTAGTACACTGCGCTGACTGATTTTGACGCGTAAGTTGCCTTGGGGAAGTGTCGGCCGATCTGGCAAAGGAGTCCATCCAATTCGAAGCAGTCCACCGGTTTTCAAGCAGTCCACTCCTTCTTTGCAAGGTTCGGCACTGGCTCGTAGGCTCGAATTGGGATCAAACATGCTCTGGTACACTGCTCTGACTCATTATGACGCATAACCTGCCTTGGGAAAGTGCCTGGCCATCTGGCAAAGGAGTCCATCCAATTTGAAGCAGTCCACCGGTTTCAAGTACTCCACTCCTTCTTTGCAAGGCGCATCGAAATCAGTCAGAGCAGTGTACTAAATTGGGATCAAACATGCTCTTGTACAATTCTCTGACTCATTTTGACAAGCAACTTGCCTTGGGAAGGTTCAGGCCAATCCGCCAAAGGATTCTGTCCATTTCAAACTTGAAGCAGTCCAGTGATTTTCAAGCAGTCCACTCCTTCTTTGCAAGGTTCAGCACTGGGCTCGTAGGCTCGAATTGGGATCAAACATGCTCTAGTTAACTGCTCTGACTCATTTTGACATGTAACTTGCCCTGGGCAAGTGTCTGGCCGATCCAGCAAAGGAGTCCATCCATTTTGAAGCAGTCCACCAGTTTTCAAGCAGTCCACTCCTTCTTTGCAAGGTTCAGCACTGGGCTCACGACCCCAGATTGGGATCAAACATGCTCTAGTACACTGCTTTGACTCATTTTGACGCGTAGGTTGCCTTGTGGCAAGTGTCTGGCCGATCTGGCAAAGGAGTCCACCCATTTCGAAGCAGTCCACTGGTTTTCAAGCAGTCCACTCCTTCTTTGCAAGGTTCAGTACTGGGCTCGCGGCCCCAGATTGGGATCAAACATCCTCTAGTACACAGCTCTGACTCATTTTGACAAGTAACTCGCCTTGGGCAGGTCTCGGGCCAATCCGGCAAAAGAGTCTGTCCATTTCAAACGTCTAAGCAGTCCACCGATTTTCAAGCAGTCCACTCCTTCTTTGCAGGGTTCAGCATTGCGCTTGCGGCCCCAAATTGGGATCAAACATGCTCTAGTACACTGCTCTGCCTTATTTTGACGCGTAACTTGCCTTGGGCAATTGCCTGGCTAATCCGGCAAAGGAGTCCATCCATTTCAAACTTCAAAGCAGTCCACCAATTTTCAAGCAGTCGGCTCCTTTTTGCAAGGTTCAGGACTGGCCTCGCGGGCTCGAATGGCATCAAACATGCTCTAGTACACTGCTCTGACTCATTTGAAGAGTAACTTGCCTTGGGCAAGTGCCTGGCCAATTCAGCAAAGGAATCCATCCATTCCGAAGCAATCCACTGGTTTTCAAGCAGTCCACTCCTTCTTTGCAAGGTTCAGCACTGGGCTCGCGAGCTTGAATTGGGATCAACATGCTCTAGTACACTGCTCTAACTCACTTGACATGTAACTTGCTTTGGGCAATTTTCTGGATTGGCTAGGCACCTGCCAAATGCGAGCCGCGTGTCAAAAGGGGTCACAGCAGTGTCCAAAGGACTGCTTGAAAAACAGTGGACTGCTTTGAAATGGACAGACTCCTTTTTCGGATTGGCTAGACACCTGCCAAGTTGAGGTGCGCATCAAAATGGGTCAGAGCAATGTACCAGAGTGGTCAATTTGATCCAAAATTGAGGCTTTGAGTGCAGTGCTAGAAGTCCTTGAACCCAGTGCTGAACATTTCCCAGATGAATGGACTGATTCGAAATTGGTAGACTCCTTTCAACCAATGCCTGCCAGAAACACCTGATAAACTGTTCAAGTGATTCTATATTCACATTTCCAAGATACTGACGAGTTACCGCCCCTAGCTATAGTACTGGGCCTTTTAAAGGTTGTAGGAGGAGGTTTCACAGCCGAGCCGCTCAGCTCTAATTCCCAGTCGGGTGGATGGCTGTACTGTAAGTCTCAGACTTGGACAAGACATCAACAAAGTCATTGTACTAGGACGGAATAGTGAACAGTCCACTTTGGCACTCTGGCTCTGAACCAGAATTCAAGTTTTTCATCAATATTTTCAGCTGAAAACTGATGAATTTTGGGGTGGAAAACTTAAAGGGGAGGCTTTCAAATTTCCCACTGAAAAACTTGAATCTGAGTATTTCAAGTTTTTCACCATGATTCCCAGTGAAAAATGTGTGAGGAATGTTTTGACTTTTTCACTTGTATGTACACTGCAAAAGGTGGTGAAAAACAACATGCATTTTCCATCACATTTTCACCACAAATAACAGTGGAAAAGGGCGTGAAAAATCTTTGAAAAAATCCAAACTGGGTTTCAAAATTTCACCATCTTTCTTTGAACATTTTCAGACATTTTATACCCATTTTCCACTGAAAATTGTTGTAAAGAAGGTTTTGATTTTTTCACCACAATTTCCTGGTAAGAATGCAGGTGAATTTCGGGTGAAAGTCAGCATGAAACATTAGAATTTTGTTTCAAGTTTTTCACCTCAAATTCTCCTTGAAATAGTAGTGAAGAAGATTTAAATTTTTCACCTGCTTTTCAGTGAAAAATCCCTGAAAAACCACTGAATTTCTGGTGACAACTTAGCATGAATCCTCATGAATTTTATTTCAAGTTTTTCACCCTGAATTCCACCTGGAATAGTAGTGAAAAATATTTGAAATTTTCACCTCTTTTTCAGTGAAAAATGTCTGAAAAACAAACGACATTTTTCACCGTAAATTGTGCTGAAAACTTGAATCTCCCAACCAGTGTAGAGCATCGGGTTTTGATTCAGAATAGTGTACTGCAGCCTGATTGGAAGTATCATTAGCAAACAATCACTGCAAGACCAGGGATCTTTACACGGAAGGGCGGACATTCATCATATTCAATGAGGGACGGCATTTATGCATGGATGTCTGAGTGAAAAAAGGTGGCCGCCTACATACATGATCGTTTGATTGTGGCGCAGCCCGAGTGATCTCATAGTTTGCCGAGCTTCTTGCACCAAAAACTCATCTTGGGCCTCAATATGTAAACTAGGGGTTTGAACCACACAAAATATATGTAGAGGTAAGTAGGAGCATTCTACAGTGATTTGAAATGATTTCCAACCCATTTCTTAGAGGCCATTTCTTTTTTTTTTGGCCCGACGGCCGTACCTACCTAACTCCTCTATGTCCCGGCTTTGCCGGGCCGAACCCCTTTGGTTCGAACCAATTCAGACCTGCTACACAATTCTTTCTGAAATTGAAGGGAATCCCTCGACACAATAATCACCGAAGCGCCACCCATTGGCATCGGGTTCATCTACATGGCATTGACATGGGCACGTTCAAATTTGCAGAGCATAACCCCCATGCACTGGACATTTTTAGCGCAGATCACATTGCGCCTGTCCTTCCGCATTCCATGTATTACTGGGATGTTGCAACATATCTGGACCACAGGCGCAATGATGCAGTGATTTGGTACGCTCTCCACGGATGTGACCTGACGAAATTGGCACGAGCGCTGGGTGACTCCTAGCCTCGATGGAGCCGGATCCCTTCAGCGCAAGCAAATTCGTTTGTTTCCATTACGACAGTCGTCAGTTGCGTTTATCCTGATTCCGTCGCCATACAGTTCATAGATGCAGTCCTGGCAGGCAGACCACCCAATTTTCTGCCTCAGCATTCCGCAATCAGGGCAGTCCGAAATCTCCGCCGCCTACGACAGGAATCTTCGATGTTAGTTGTCTCTCAGAGGCAGAGCCCGATCGCATTCCTTGCCTTCAACAAAAATTTGTCACGACATCTTCCATCCGTTTTCTCCGCTGTTCTTGCATAGAGACGCCGATGTGCCGACTGTCACGAATCCTTGGAAAGCCATCTCTCGACAAGTACGTTGCATTCTTCACTGGCTTCTTTCAGAATGGAATTCCGGCTACCGCCAGACTACGCCAGACTCAAGATTCCTGTACTTGATAGCTCTTTTATTGCCAGAGTTAATGTAGCAGACCAGGCGATCCAAAAAGACTTTTTTTCGTCACAATCCTGGCCTACACCAAATCGCCCGAACTCCATTCTCATTCCGACTGGCCCGCCATCGAAGCAAGATTGTGGGCTTGCGAATTATTCTGGATCCACTCACCCGAGAAGCGGATACCATTGCTCCATGGGATGGAGCCAGCATGCCTCCAACTTCTCCGAGAAGCCCTTGAACGGTACCATGCGGCGGCGGATACATGGTCAGCATGCTGAGTTTGAAGATCGAAACGGCTGTTGGTGGTGGTCGAAAAAGAGCTTTCCGACTGCTTATGCATCGACGTCGGACGCGAGCAACATTGACACCGGGGAGATGCAACATCTTTGTGGGAAGGAGGGAAGTCTGAAGCTCGAAGGAGAGGCGGAGGATGTTAATGAGGAGTAACTTTTTGGCATAGAATGCGCGCATGAATGAAATTGTCAATTCAATAGATATAAGGATCGCCTCGGCGGCTGTACTATAAAGTACAATGAATGGAACGAGTCTGTTGTGACGAGCACGCACGATAGCCACCCGCTCCTGCTCCCCGTGCTATGCGCTACTCGAAAAAGCAGCGCCGCTAATATAATCCGTCCGTCGCCTCTGCTCCGCCGCATTATCGAAAACCGCACATGCAAGGCAAAGGCCCACGAGCACCGTCCCTGTTCTCCCCTCCCGGGCCTGTCCTCAAGCCGCGAGATGCGTTGTGATCCACCCGCAGCAATAGACACACATAAGGAGGAAGAACGAGGAAGTGCGGCCAGGATCGATGAACTTCACAGGTTCGCGATTCCTATGTCGCGCCGCCTTCGGCGCGCGCGATTATGACGGTGTGTAGTCGAGGAGTGAGACTGGAGGAATGGGAGGGAGAGGCCGACGACGAGAGGAGCGAGGCAAAAGGCTCCACGCACGCCGCGGTGGAGGTACGTCCTCGCGGTGCACACACCAGCTCCGAGGAAGCAGGACGAAGGCGGGACGAGCAGTCCCGATGCGCGCAGGATGAGCCGTGCGCATCGTATCCTTCACCTGCCGTGGCGGCCACATCCCACATCAACCGGACCAGAGACCTCCAGCCCACCCCGTCCTCCGCACGCGCCGCCGCACCACATCGCATCTATCCTTCCCTCTGCTTCCTCTTGCGACCAACCGAAGCCTCGGGGATCAAGACCTGGTCCTAGGACGGCGAGGAAGACGAGTCGGCGATGTCGACCGGTGTGTGCGCGTAGGTGAAGGAGAGGAGATGTGGATGTGCATACGGGAAGCGGCAAGCGACGGGAAGGACCGCGGTGGAGCGGTGGAGCGGTGCGCGCGCTAGACAAACTCCACTCCGCCTCCGCACCCTTCCATCTTCCATCCGTCCCATCCGCGGTGTCCTCAGCCTCCCCCTCCCGGCTCTCCAGCGCCTCCCACTCACACGCTTCCCTTTCCCGGTCTCACGATGCCGCCCCCACCCCCACCCCCACGCCCAGCACCCCCCCACGAACGCCCACCCCCTCCGCCACCCTTTCGCTTTCACTGTCGCTTTCCCACCACCTCTCTTTCCAACCCCATCCGTACCTCCGTCGCCCGTACCCGACCGCCCGCCCCCCCCACGCGCGCACGACGTCCCGCACGAGCGCCAGCAACGACGGGAGGTGCAGCGGGTCCGCATGCGCGTACGGCTGCACATGGGCATGAGCGAACGGGGGCGTATGACGCGCAGAGGGGGGAACCGGCGCCGCCACCTGCCCCGGCCCCTTCTCCGTGAGGCGCATGACAAGCGGCAACGGGGCCTTCTCCGGGCGCCGTAGGGGCCGGCGAGCGGAGGGGGGACGCCGGCGCGGAGGCATCGTGTGGTGGGGCGGTGCGCGTGTGGATGGTGATGGCGGGAATCTGCCGCGTCCGTGGCCGCGTACGGGTCGACGCCCCCCGCGCGCCACCAACGCACGAAGCGCGCGGGAACGGGAACGATCGCGGCGGTGGTGGGCGGCGGACGGCGTGGGCTCGGGATTAGGAACGAGCACGATGACGGGCACGAGGCGCCGCAGGGTCTCGGGGATGTCGACTTCAGGGGTGGGCGCTGGTGGGTCCGGAGCCGAATCAGATATAGATACATTCGACGATGAATTAGGCGGTGCGATAGAGGGCAATGCAGAGTCCAGGGTGACACAGTTGGACGCTGATAAGGATGCGTTGCTCGAGGATGGATGCGTAGATGCTGGAAGGGAAGGGGACACGACGAGCAGTGCAGTGTACAGCGGCACGTCGTGGTCCATGAGAAGCGCCGTCAGCAGTTCTTCGTGTGCAGATGAGAGCAGGGGAGGCGCGAGCAGTGCAACCACGCTGCGGAACGGGGCGAGGATCCGGTCCTCTATGGCCGCGATGTCCAGCTGCACACGAGTCAGCGGACTGCGTACGGAGAGCGGAATGGTGAAACCCACCTGGTGGACGTCTTCCCCGAGCGCAACGAGCTCGATATTCCACCGCTCTGAGTTGGAGTCATTATCGTTGCTATCGTTGTCAGTGTGCTCCCGCCACTCCGTCGACATGCGGAGCACCCGGAACCCATCCTCATAGACCCACGCATTGGGATCGAGGGCATCCGGATTGTCGACGAAGAGCGCAGCGGTAGCGACATCGGGCGGACCGAGCACGAGCAAGCGAGTAACCGGCCCCTGGAGTTGGTTGGCACGAATGAGGGCTGGGAGCGTCAGGGAGGGGATAATAAGGGTCTCTTCGACTGGATGGGGCACTGGTTCGTGCGGAGGACTAGCTGCAGCAGAGTTGAAGAAGGAGCTTGAGGCTGAGGGAAAGGAGGACACGGATGACCCCGAGGCCGAGAGAGACGGGCTGTCGGGCGGAGACTGAAATGGTGAATGCGTCGGGCTGAGGCGCGCTTGAATGGTGCGGATCGTGCCAGCGCTAGTGCTCATCGTGGCCTCCATCGCCGTAGGAGACAAGTCGGGTAACGTGCGTAAGCAAGCCACGCCCTATCTGATTAGATGTGACAGGTCCGGCACATCGGGAGGAGCAGGAGAGCAAGGAGATGTACGGTGCGTGCAGGTGTATTGGCACTCGTGCGAAGCGAGACGTCAGAATGGGGGAGGGCGGCGCGATAGGCGCAGATATCGTAGTGAGGCGACGCTGGAGCGCAAGATCGAGGGCGGGCGGGTGCGGGGTCGAGAAGGTCGTATGCGGAGAGAGGCGAGAGCGGTGCCCGTACGGAGGGCATTCTACGGAACTAAGAGATGTGTCCGTCGAGTCCTCATCAGCCATAGTGCACCACGCGCCAGTCTGAGCTCGCCGGCGCGCGTGCTCCGAGATACTCGAGGACTGCGTACGTGCAATACCAGCACTCCGTGAGGTCAGCGACTGTCCTTCATCCCCGCCCGGAGCCGTGCCGTGCTGGTAGACGAGGCGCGCAGTCGAGGCACATGGGGTCGAAGACTATAAGAATGCCGAAGTGCGGTGGAAAGGGGTTCCCGCTCGAGGACAGCACACGGTCGGACCTGGAGCGCCATAATCGACAAGCCACCCCTGGAATCGACGTCGGCGGCATCTATGAGCTGCAGAATCAGGATTGCGAGAATTAATGAAAGCCTTAGGGATGGGTGACTGGCTGGGTGGAACGTACCGTACAGACCGTGTGCATCGTAAGCACCTGCGGCCGTCGAGGTGAGTAATTACATAGGTACATCTGTCCATCGATGTTAGGCTCGCAGGAGGGCGCGGAAGGAAGGAGTGCACGCACCCCCTGAAGCTTTGGTCTAGTAAGGAGGGATAGAGACCGAGTGCGCCGAGGAGGATTGTCCCACCAAGCTCTCGGCTCGTGAATCGTGTAGAGTCGGTCGCGCCGTGGCAACGTTTGCGAGGTTATCGGGCCCTCCGCGAATGGCACAGCTGGTACGGGGGGGCTATGGCGCGCATGTGCCCTTTTCCTGGGCTGAAGCATCCCCTACGGAGAAAGTTAGATGGCGGAATCACAAGGCCTAGAAAGCATACCCCACTTGGAGTTCGGTTGTTCTCGTCCGCATCGTACACAGAGAAACCAGTAGCGGCCGTGCTTGACATAGCGCGTCGTAAAGGTCCTTCGTTTGTGTTCCCGTCCAAGCTCTAGGGGTACCGGCACCACTCGTAGTATGGGACGAAAATTCGGTGCCAAGATGCCGTGTTAGAGATCTGGCACTGGTCCTTCCAAGCAATCTTGCCAGAGCGGGGTGGAAGCGAACCAGCATCCCATCCCTTTCCATTTGATTGGCAGCCTGGTCCTTCGAGCTTAGAGGCTGAGTTAGTGCAATTCGCTATCAAAGGGTTCGGAGCAAGTCGGAAATCACTGTGATCCGATCACGATTCTTGTTCGGGACGGAGTTTGCCTCTATCCATCACGATTCTGACTCTCGGGTTCACCGCAACTCATTGAATTCCATTTCCTTTCAAGTTGAGACGCAGCAATTTTGAAGTAATTTCCGCATAAATGGGTCGTGAATGCGGTTTTCTCACTTTCAAACTGCGGGCAAAATTGCTGCCGAGAGATTATCAGCAACAGAAGCACATGCCAGTCATCATGAAAATCGGTTGTAACTATGGCCGCTATGTAGCGCTTGATAGAACTGCATATCACTGCATAGTCTTGCATGTGGCCATAGTTACGGTTCGGTTTTCCTGATATGATGGTTGGAGATGAATATGCTGATGTGGGGGTATGTGATGTAACAGATTTAACACTATTCTGGAGGGTGTTTCACATGCTTTAGAAGCCATAAAGAGAGTCTCCATGGCACAGCAACTATTGACTTCGATCCCTCAAAATGCCCGTCAATCCACTGTGACAGGAATCCGCCTTAACAATATTGTAGTGTGCTTGACACCTGCAGTAACACTTCTCAAGGAGCTCAATCATTCATTTGACTCTCCATTTGTTCAGCCTATTGCAAACACCATTGAAGCCTTGATTAATGTGCTTCAGGTAATTGGTCCTGGAGGTAGACATTCAAAAAACTCTCTCACACAATTCCACAGAATGTGAAACGAAATAAAAAGGAGTGTGCTCAGCTCATGGAGCACATTCATCGAGTCCTGTATGCAATTATCAACCTCTATTTCAAGTCTGAGACAGTTGGATCCCTCCTGCCTACACTACTGGACAATGTCAACAATTTCATTGTGTAGGTTGTATCCTTTTGAATAAAGATGTTTTGAAAAGCCTCTTCCATAGGACACTTCACAAAAATATATACATTTCTTGAAGCACAACAGGATGGAATTGGAATCAAGCACCTGTTCCATAGGCACGAGATGCAGAACCTGCTGAAGGAATGTCAAGCAGGGTTAAACCAAGCCACGGAAACCTTTGTGGTGTGCTCTATATTTCAATCCTTTCTGCAGAAGTTTGACCAGATACCTTTAGATTACTGCCGGACCTGCAATGTCCCACAACATTGGTGAGATGAAGAAAACAGATGAGAGCATGCACAAGGAAATGGTCCAATTGATTCGGACACTTTCTGATACCACTACAAGCTCAGATAGGTCATCAGTATGTATATACCAAACCTCGTGCACACACAAATAATCCTGCACCAGGTCTATTGGGGTGCAAATGAATCGAGGAATAGGTACAACATTAAGTTTGCCACTGGCTACCACTTCTCACTTCATTGCAGTTCAAATTCCTTTTCAATGCTCCCATCTAGGCCCAAATATTCTACGGTCGGGACTCTGAGTTGGACAATATGATGAAGATGCTCAGCCAACAGCCAGCACGAATAACAATTCTGGGAGGAGGAGGAATGGGTAAGACAAGCCTTGCAAGAGCAGTTCTCCACCATCCAGAGACTTTGGCAAGATTTGAGCACAGATTTTTTGTCAGTGCAGAATCTGCAACTACCAGCATTGAACTTGCTGCACTTGTCGGACTACATGTTGGTCTAGCTCCTGGCAAAGATCTCACCTACCCTGTTGTCCAGCATTTTTCAAGAAAGTCTCACTGCCTGCTAATTTTGGACAATCTGGAGACAGTGTGGGAACCAATCCAGTCTCGGATCAGGTTGAAGAATTTCTTTCTTTGCTAACAGATTTGGAACATCTTGTGCTTATAGTATGTTCTACTCCAGGTTGACTTATATTTTGCTAATGATCTGTCAGATCACAATGCGAGGATCTGAGAGGCCAGCCAAAGTCCGCTGGACTCATCCATTTCTATTGCCCCTGCAACCTTTGTCTGATGAGGCTGCCGAGCAAACCTTCATGGATATTACAGATAATCTGTATTCATAAGAAGACACACATAAAATCCTCCAACTCACAGATAATATGCCATTAGCAGTAGATCTTGTTGCCTATTTGTCGGACTATGAGGGTCTGTCCAATGTCTTGACTCGGTGGGAAACGGAAAAGACAAGCTTGCTTTCTGTGGGCTGACCGAAGGTCTAATTTGGACATATCCATCAGGCTGTCTCTTTTAAGTCCCCGGATCACACCTGATAGCAAAAAATTATTGAGTCTACTTGCAATTCTCCCTGATGGACTGTCTGATGCTGAACTGGTCCAAAGCAATCTTCCAATCTCTAGCATTCTGAGCTGCAAGGCAATATTACTGGCTACATCATTGGCACATCAGGATGGCTACAAGCGACTCCGGTTGCTTGTACCTGTGAGAGAAACACATTCAGCAGTTCTTGCCTCCATCTCATTGCCTTGTACAATGTATACACAAGCACTTCCACACATTGTTGCAGCTAACCGGCCTATTAC